>LKNJ01001208.1:0-101831 GCA_002120245.1 Maccullochella peelii | reverse complement strand
GTCTAGTGGAGTCCATGCCTCGACGGGTCAGGGCTGTTTTGGCCCCCATTTGCCGCCAAAAAAGCCCTGACCCATGGTGTTTCTCAAAACATTGGTCTGCAACAATGTTTAGGTAGGTGGTACGTATCAGTGCACTGTGTGTTCTGACACCTTCTGTCATAATGTTGGCTGATTGGTACACATATATATATATACCAACTAAAATAATAGTAGTTTAACGTTGTAGCACTAGTGTTTCTAACTTACTATACTGTTGATTTTTGTAGAATAAATGCAAAATCAACTTTGTAACTTCCCAAATTGCCTACAAGCAAAGTGTATGTTGAGGAGTTGTAACATGGATCCGACTTAATATGTCATTTCATAAGTTTATGTCTTTGTGTGATACCTCAAGACATTTCTATTTGAATTTTAATGGAACTTCAATAAATGATGCAGCTCAACATTTTTGTCTATTAAAATTATGCTAATTAGTCCAAGGGGTGCCCTAAGTGAGTACAAGATGACATATTTGTTACAGATTGGCTCAGAGGGGAATACCTTTGTTTGTGGTGGATAATGTGTTTATTATCACTATGTTTAAAGAATCTTCAACCATTTACAGGTGTCTGCAACGTCTCATGTAATACTGCCTTTGTACAGTCAATTTCATATAGTAGTCAAGTTGTTGACTTGATGATTTTTGATTTTCCTTCAGGTGAGCAGCATACATACAAGTGCTTGTCGTGCCCCTTCTCCTCTATGACCATCAGCCAGCTGAAGGAGCACTCTCTGAGTGACCATGGTGAGGCCCTGACCCTCCCCAAACTCCGGGCTGCTACGCAGGCTGCTCATGCCGCCCTCAGGCCCTCCCGGCTGGCCAGTAACTCAGAGCAGACTCCCTTGGACCCGGATGGTATGAGATCTTGCATAATGTCATTTCAGTAGATATAAGATCATATGATAGGCCTGTCAAGCCAGATTTGGAAAATCTCAATTTAGCAACAAAGCGGAATCCACTGTGATACAGAAATCCTTAAAACAGAGTTTCTTAACTATCATTATATGACAAAGGAAAGCATGAAATCTTCACATTTGAGAAGCTGGTAACAGCAAATGTTCTGCGTTTTTGTGTGAAAAATTACTAAATCAATTATCAAAATAATTGCAGATTTCCTGTCGCCTAACTAATCAATGAATCAAGTAATCATTGCAGCTGTAGCATATATATAACCTATATAATACACATCATGCTCTTGGAAACAAAATAAAGTAGCATAAGAAATGTGATCAAATAAAACTTTAGAGCTATTTCATTCACATTCTAAACTTGAAAGGCAATGTTTGGACTAAAGATTGTACATTTTCTGGTGGGCCTTTTCATCTGAGGTGTTTTTATTTTTTATACTATTAATGTAACACATTAGATTTGCTATGAATATGGAAAATCAACTCTCAGCATCATCAAGTCTGTGTCATTATATTTGGGAAAGGCTTGTGCACAGAGATTGAATAAATTATATGAGAATTTAGGAGTTTGACTGCTGAGGTTTGACTACCTAAGCCTTCTTAAATGTTGATTATGACGCCTTTCTTTACTGAATATTTTCCACCAAAGAGGAACCTTCACTGTAGGTTGGTGTAGCAGCTAACTCCTTGACATGATGCCGTGTCGTAGGTGTTTTAGCGGCTGTGCAGCCACGGCTTTAGCTCGCAGACTGTTCTTGGCAGCAGCTGCCACCTTGCTGCTGGAGCTGTGGAATCCTCCCTGGACCAGGGCAGCATTCCTCAATGCACCAACCACCACTGTCAGATGTGCCCAACCAAGACAAGTGAAGCATTGAGAAAGAGCCGAGCTGACATATTGAATGTCTCTCTACTGTGCCAAACTAGCTACCTTCGGGTTGAATGTCTAAAATTCTGATATTTGCAGTGGAATAGAGTGTATATTTTGAAAAGGTTAACATTTGATTGGTTCTAATCAGTGGTGATGTTTACTTAGAAAAATGGTTTAGCTGCAGTTTGTAACAGTTACACCTGAACCTGCCCAAAACTATGAATGTAAGACCCAAGCTCTTTGAACTCCAACCACATCTTCACTTTTTTATGCTGCTTTTAAGATCATCCTTAAAATATAATTTTTTCCTTCTCCCCTGTCTGTTCTTCAACTCCTCACAGAAGTATTCCACCTCTCATTTATGCCGTGTAATAGACGTTTTGGCCGTTAATCCATTCAAGAAAACACATCACCACCTTATGACAGAATTTTCACTCCATCTGCTATCTCATCTCCATACATCTCCACAATGCAGAGAGGATATTAAAAGCATGAATCAACTGTGGCATTGTTTGATTCGTGTGAATTCCTCTGCCTCCTCTGCAAAAGTGAGAAATTGGATCTCAAGCATTTTATAAAGTAGAAGTTTAAAAGAAAAGTTTTTTTTTCTTCTTCCATGCTTCCTTATACTTTGAGTGCTGAATGAAGCATTTTTCACTTGGATAGATATTCTATTAGTGTCACTGTGGTTTATTTATTGATGTGTTGGAGGCCTAAAGTAGGACGAGAAAATGAGCTTGCTCACTGATATTATAGACTCTTGAGAAAGGGAATGAGGAGGGAAAGAGGTAGGGGACGAATGATGACTGTCTCAGTGATACTTCTGTATCTGTGAGGGGGGAGGGGAAACAACTAGATTTCCGATAGTCTTGTCTCCTTTGGAGAAGAAAGTATCAACTGCTGTCTGCCGATAGCCTTTTATAAAATACTATGTATGTGTAAAGAATACATGCATTTTCTGAATCAAAAATGTGATGAATCGATTTGGAGAAGATGGAGACATAAAGTAGGTTAAACTCCATCCTGCTGTGCAAAAATGTGCATTGGAATAACATGAGCCTTGAGTCAGTGACTCTTACGGGTTGAAAACTAGAGCCCAAATCCTCTTGAATTAGCATGAAATATATTATTTTAATTTCAACAATGATGTGTTCTTGTTAGAGCGGTTACTTCGTATGTTACAAAATAATCATGAAAGAGGACTATACTAATATACTGGTAGCCTGTACACATATCTTGTGCTATGCCAAAATGCTAAAAATACCTCCAGAGCAGAGGTGGATGGAGTACACGGATACAACAATGTAAAAATGCCCCATTAAAATTAAAAGTCCTGCATTCAAAATCCTACCTAAGTAAAATAATAACAGAAGTGTATCAGCTAAATGTAATTAGTATCAAAAGCACTCATTCTGCTGGAAAATGTCCCCTGTGACTGATGTATTATTATATATTACATTATTAGATTGTTAATACTGATGCATCAATGTTAAAGTAGCATTTCACTGTTGTAGATGGTGGAAGTGGAGCTGGTTTGACTACTTTATGTACAGTTAGGTAGTTTAGTCCAGTGCTTCTCAACCTAGGGGTGGGCCACCCTCCAAAGGTTGACATGATAAATCTGAGGGGTTCCTGAGATGATTAATGGGTTAGAAAAGAAGAAAAAACAAAGTTCTGCTACATAAATATGCATTGATTTTTTTACGACGCTTCTCTAATCTTATCTTCTAATATTGGAGAGTTTTACTTCTGTGGGCGTCGAATAGTTATTTAAATGAAACCATCTGTTTAAGTTTAGAGGGAAAATGTGTCTTTGGGAGAGCTGATAACAACTACACAGACACTGATTTTTTGTAAGTGGGCACAGCCCAAAAAGGTTGGAAACCACTGGTTTAATCTTAATGTGTTGTGTTTTATAAGCTGTTACATTTTCACTTGAATCTGCAGTGTACGTTACAATATAATAAACAGTGAGTTTCTCTCAATTTCTCTGCCCCTCTCTCAGACCCATCATACCTGGAGCCAGCGGATGTTCGTCAGCAGCTTAGTCATTACCAGCTGGCCTCCCGCAGTCACATGTCTTCCGGTTCAACACCTGGTGGCTCAACAGTGGCTGACAATCGACCAGACGGCGTCCTCACTTGTGAGTTCTGTGAGTTCAGCTCTGGATACATGCAGAGCCTGCGTCGGCACTACAGGGACCGCCATGGTGGCAAGAAGCTCTTCAAGTGCAAAGACTGTTCCTTTTTCACCTGCTACAAGTAAGGAAATACTTCAGCTAGCGACAGAGAAAAATGGGGAAAATGACTGAGATATTTATGCAGAGTTTATGAGCTATGTACATATATTAATGTAAAATAACAGAAACACACATTCCAGGGAGTATTCAACTTTACAGATACCAGGTAGAAAAGCACTGGATAAATTCCCTCAACAGTTTAATGATCCTTCTTTCTGTCTCTGAATCTACCTCAGGAATACCTTCACCTTGCACGTGGAGGCCGGTCACAACAACAATGCACCTGACGACTTCCCTAAAGACCTGCGCTGCCCTCTCTGCCTCTATCACACCAAACACAAGAGCAATATGATTGACCACATTGTCCTGCACAGAGGTACACACCATGCAAAATGGAACCAGGGACATATTAAACATTTTGAGAAATGCACCTTTTGGCTTTCTTGCCGAGAGTTAGATGAGAAGATTGAGCCTGTAAACCAGAGGGAACGGCTTCTGCTATGCAGAGACTGTGCAGTGACTTCCTGGAGTCTCCGCTGGTTGCCTTACGGTGACGACAAGACTCCAGGAAGTCACTGTGCTCAGCCAAAAAGATTTGTCCGTCACATTATGCTGCATTCACGTAATGTTGGTATAATGTGAGAAAAAGGAAAACCTCCTGTTATTCCCACTTGGGACTGTTCATGCATTATTCCAAGATGGTTACCCCAACTGCTAGCTTTGTCATTTAAATAGCCTGACTACTTTTGCAGTGTAACATATTTGTAGCAGTTTGTTAACAAGTGAAATCAGATACAAACTAACAATCTATACCTCCTCCCGAATTAGTTGAATCGATTGTATTAGTGTTAATATTGGATTTTATTTAGATGTAACAGCCAGTGATGCGGTGGCTTTTCAGCCATGTTGGAGGCTCATGTGAACAGTTTCTCCGCTCGGCTTCTTACGGTTTGAACTATTTGATGTGAACGCAGCATAACCTCCCGTAAAATCACAACTTGACTTTGACGTGCTGGTAGGCAGATTTAGTTTTACATTCTAATAGAGCCAGGCTGGCTGTTTTGTTCCCCCTGTTTTCAGTCTTTATGCTAAGCTAAGCTAACCGTCTCCTGGCTCCAGCATTTCTCATTCAACAACATGTCAAACTATTCCTTTAAATGCTATCACAGTCAAATGAAAACCTCCTAGCTTAGTGTTGGCAGTTGTAATGTAGTGTAACTATATGGTTTAAGAAAGTTTAACAATGCTTGCAGGGCTTATCAAACATATTTACTGAATGGTTGAGAGAGTGAACACAAAATTTCCACTTGACAACGTTGATGTACACCTTGTATGGAGTGGAGCTATTTGTTGTTTTTTTAAATAATTAAGGCAGTGCATACATTATATGAGAACTGAAAGGTAACACTTACAGGAAAAGCAAGCACAGGGTGATGGAACTGATGTGATAAGTCGATAACACCTTTTGTGGGGTGTTTTGGGAGTGTTTATATGAAATTATCATATTAAGTTATCTATGAGAAGTATTTGGATTGAAAGTGAGAAAATGACAAAACCACCAAAAGCTAACAGCCACTGTGATTACTTTTTCCTTTACCACTGTGTGTGTGTGTGTGTGTGTGTGTGTGTGTGACAAATGTCATTTTATATCTCTTCTGCACCCCCACATCTCCTCTTCCCATTCTGTCGCTCTTGCTGTTTTTTTTCCCCTCTCCCCACCTCTTCCATTATTTCCCTTCCCTATCTCCAACCTAATAATCCACTTCGCTCCCTCCTCTTCCTCCGCCAGAGGAGCGTGTGGGTCCGCTGGAGGTCAGCCGCTCCAAGCTGTCGCGCCACCTCCAGGGCCTGGTGTTCCGTTGCCACAAATGCACCTTCACATGCTCCAGTGACCAGGCCTTGCAGCTGCACCTGCAGAAGCACGCTGAGATCAAACCCTACCAATGCCAGCTCTGTTATTACGACAGCAGTCGGCGGAGCCAGCTAGAGGAGCATCTACGCCTTGAGCACAAGGTCAGTTGGAGTCCACATATGTTGTACATGAGGTTTTGTAAAATTAAATTGATATACCTCGTGTAATTGGTTTCTAAAGTATGATTGATAAAGTAGGAAGAATATGACCATCACGACTGTGAACAGTGCCCTCATTTGGCAGTTGAGAGGCTTTCTGGCTTAACACAGATCATAACAGCTCATAACAACAGGTTTTAAATATCAGTCTGCTTAAAGTGTAACTCCACCCTCAGATTCAGTTAGAACCCTCTCTCCCAGCAAATTTTAAAAATCAAACGAGTGAGGGAACCACGACTGTAGGGGGCCTACGCCTACTACACTACTACTACACTTTTTTTAATATAAATTTCATGACGTAGATTGCCATACGTGCTGAGATCAGCCCAACCAGCTGACTGTATCTCAGCATTGGCCTCGCAGGTTTAGGGCTGATTTAAAACAGTAGATCTAAAACAGATGATGTGTGGAGCCATTTTCAACCCATGAAATGCCGATTTTTATACATTTGGTAAGAAATGTCAATATTAACACCAGCATAGATGTGTTTCATCACAATACAGTCATATCATTTAGTTTACAGCTCAAAACCTTTTTAATGGCTGTAACATATTTACATCATATACACTGTCATTTCAAGCTGACCTTTGCTGGTTTTATGGGAGGTTATCATGAGGTCAACTGTCAAGATGTTGCCAATGGATTGTAAAAAAAAAAAAAAAAATTTTTTAAGAAAGAACTGATGCGGTGTTTAAAAGAAATGATCTATATAATCAGGCAAGTAAAAAAAAAGTTCAATCTTTTCATACAGCAGCATAGTAAGGGGACCTGCATGCAAAAAGTATTAAAAGCTTCTAAAATGATTATAGTAAAAATATTTAGCATGCCAAAAAACTAGTCTGTAGCCTATTTTTATGATCTCATTGCACAGTAAAACAAGAATTGTAGATAACTCTCATGACTTGTATTCACATTTTGCAGTGATGCCTTGCAGCAGGTTGGAAGAGAGTGCACATAGACTGGAACAGCAGCAATCGATACCCAGTAAAGTGCAGCAGCAGCGCAGGAAAAGGCTTAGTTTAGTTGGTGATTTTAGGTTCACCCAGACTTCCGTAGTTCACTGGAAGCTCTTTGCCTAGCACTTTCACTTGTGTAAAACTGGTCAGATGACAAAAAAGGATCTGAAATGTAGATTTTTACAACATCACATGAAATGTAAATAAGCTACTCCCACCGACTACAGTTGAACGCTTCCTGCAGCAGTTTCACATTAAAATCCATGTCAGCCCACCTTAAATGTAGGTTAATGATTCCCTTGCAGTTATCATTTGTGTGTGTGCTATAATTTTTTCAACATGTGTAATAAAACTTTGTTAGATGAGAAATTATTAGAAGATTCCTATTACAGTGAACCATAAATCAGTCAGGATTATGGAATTATGTAAACTATCTAATTTGTTGGCCAACACAAAACACCTCTGTTCTTCCTTGTTTCATTTTTCCATCAGACTTCTTCCTTTAGAGTCCTTAAAAGTGAGTATTACCACATGGAGGGGATTTAGTAAAACAATAAGATAGCATTGCTACACAAGCGTATGAAGCCAGAATTAAACTCTATGCTGCGCCTTGACAGATCAGATTGCTAGAGTTTCAGTATATTCTAACCGCATCCAGGAGAGAAACGGTTTCGTCTCTCAGTCTTCCTTAATGGCGATAATTCATGAGACGATGTGAGAATGCAGATGGTGTTTTTAGTTAAGAGTATATCGTATTAAAATGAAAAAGGGCACCCAGTTAATGTTTTTCATTCTTTACATGACTAGATCCCTAATTTTACCCAATGCATGCTGGGATAAGGTCCAGCCCTCCTGTTACCTAAAGTAGGAATAAGCAGGTATAGATCATGAATGAATGGATAATTAGCATGGAACATATACAGATAATACAATTAATTTATTCATACTTAGATAATGTCAAAGGTAGAAAGTCCAAGAAAATCATTGTTTTGAGTTTAGTGGCAGACATGAGATGTATTGCAGCTACAAGACGAATGCTTTACCGCCACTGATCAGTGTGTAGGTTTCAGAAAAAGGTTTTGAAAGCCGGAGCCATAATTGCTTTAGATATTAAGGTGCTGGGTCGTAGAATATGGCATCTGTGGCTCTTTGGTGAAGAAATCTGGCACGAAGCATCTCTTTGTATGATATTTGCTTATTAGGTTCATCCTTTGACACAGTATTTTTCTTTGGTATTTGTATCTATTTGAGTCAACCTTGTATATGGAATTATTCTATCGGATGATATGTGCCTATGTAGATTGTCTTTTGACATTTGTAAACATACAATTCTTCTTTACAATTAGAATAGTTCAGTGCGGGGTTTTGTTTGTATTGTATGGATACTGGGAGGTGACCTGTGGGTTTTTCCACAGGTATGTTTACATATTTGGTGCTGGTGCTGTTTGTCTGTATGAAGTTTATTTAATGACGATATGAGGACCAAAACATCATAAATAAAATGAGTACAAGTGATTGGCAGATTGTGCGGGAGTTTTTGGTTCTTTCGTGTGTAGCTGAAGGTCAAAAAAGGTCCAGAAAACAATGAAAAATGTTTCTAATATGGATAATTTTATTTTTGCCATCAGGCTAATGTTAATATATGTGGAAAACAGCGTTGGTGTCCATTGTTGACATGGAGTTGAAAGGAAGAATGAGAGAGCAGGGCTCCTCCTGGGTGAGACAGGGAGCTTAAGCTTATTCATAGTAGAAAGAGGGGAAGAACTGTGAGGGGGGAATTGTTCAGAAAGAGTGACTTCATTTGCAACAAGATACCCGATAGATAAGATAAGCAACAAGATGATCTGGTTCTGTCATCAAAATCTTCCATCTTCTTTGTTAAAATACCTCTGTTTCAGATCATTTTAGCTGACATCTCATGCTACATTGTACAGTATATAGTACGAACACACCTCTGCCTTGAGAGATGACAGGCCTTCACCTTAAAAAGCCATACGAAACTCAGTTGTTGTACTTTGGCCTAATATAGATTTCAACTAGCCTCAACACATAAAGGATCTGTTGAAAAACGGGCTTCTGATAAAACATGTACTTATTTTTACTGTGGTTTGAATATTGTGTATAGATTTGTGTTACAAGAAATTAACTTAGATCAAAAAAAAAGTTAGGTTTCATCAAGAGCCAAACAAACATCGGCTTTACTGTCTTAATCCAGAATTTATAAAACTGTTCTCAGTAAGAAAGGGTATTCTTAACTTTTTAGTTGCAATTCACTTCATAAAAAAAGAAAAATGAAGACCTAAACACACATAAAGGTAATGCTTTGTGCAAAATGTAGTTTCCACCCTTTCACTTGTTCATGTTTTTTAAAGCCTCAATAAACTGCAGAAGAAAAGAAAAGCCCCACATAACAAAGGGAGTTCTCCAAGATAAGTACTGCTCAGAGCACACAGTACCAAACTGATTAACACCTCCTGTTTCTGATCAGGTTATCCGGAACTTTGAGCTGATGGGCCGGGTCAACCTGGACCAGCTGGAGATGATAAAGGAACAAGGGAGCAGCGCAGAGGAGGAAGAAGAGAGAGAAATTATGGAGATGGTTGTAGATGGAAAAGTAGCTGCTGCAGAAGAGGAGGACGATGACGACGAAGGAATGGAAATTATGGAGAACATGCAGGAACAGAGAGAGATGGATGATGAGGAGATAGAGGACAACATCAAAGAGGAAGAGGAGGAGGAGGAGGAGGAGCTGGAAGAAGACGAAGAGGAAGTCGTGGAGGAAGAGAGACCTGCCCTACAAGGTAAACACAGATGAAGTAATACTAATCTTTGTTGCATATTATATACTCATACTCATCTTTACTCTGATGATAGACAGTGTCCATATCCAAAGGACAATTTATTGTTTTATTTGCTTATTATCAAGTGACAGCACACCTAATCCTGTCTCTCAATAACTGTCTGGGCGTAGAAATAAAAACACTATCAGGAAGTTTGAATCATCCACTTTGCTTCAGACTGTCAAATACAACCACTGTCATATGTTTGCTGAAAGAACAACCAGACTGTTATAAAACAACACATTTCTTACACTATATTAGAATATAAATGGGTATCTGCTGAAAAGCCATTTTCCGTCTCTTTCTGTTCTCAGTTATTTTATATCAAATTGTGATCTGTGTGGAAAAATCTCCTGTGTCTCCTTTAAAGCCAAATAAATGGGCCCATATGTAAGAAAACAATCATACTTCTGGAATATTGTTTGTCTTGAAAGTCCCATATAATATGTTCTTCATGAGCAGTGTTTGTCTTCCAAAATAGCCAAAGTATCCTTGAGTGGTATTGGTTGCTCACTGAAGGAGAAAGTAGATTTCATACCAAAACATTACTGATCATCACTACAGAGGAGCCAACATTCAAAAATTAAGCATTTCTACTCTGTGATTGATGTGTAATTATGCATGGAATACTGATTTCCTGTTAATAAATAAACTATAGCAACAAATATTGTAACAAATAGGAAATGAACACTTGTGAAATTACTGTATTCTGAGGCTGACCAATCATTTGAACTCTATTTCCCAGAGGTCCTTGCATCTCCCACTAGCAGCACCAGCAGCAGCTCTGGGCCGAGCGGTGCAGAGAAGCGTCTCCCCTGTGAGTTCTGTGGCCGCTGCTTCACCAACAGCCTCGAGTGGGAACGACATGTCCTTCGACATGGCATGTTAGTATTTGTTTCCTATTTCTCTTTCTCTTCTTCTCTACTCTCTTTTTGCGTGTGAGCTTGTGTACTTTCCACACATAGTAAGCCACCACGGTCCTCTTTACTTGTCTTTCTGGTCTTTGTGCAAACAGTATGGACCTTTAGGTGGGTCTTTATTTGGTAAAGGCATGAGTTTGTGCATTCAGACTTCAGGGTTACAGACTATGTTTCTTAATGCTGTATAGCAAGAAACAGTTTTTAGCCATGCTAGCTGCATGGCTCTATGGCTCGTATTGGATGCATTGCCATGACATTTGGTGCAGACTGTCATGGTCCACAGAAGATGAATCCTAATGACTATAGCGGTCACCTGACTTTCCATGAAGTTGACATTTGTGGTGTTGACAACTATTGGATTGTCATGAAATTAGGTACATTCATGCTCCCCTCAGGATGATTTGTAACTTGGGGAAAGAGGTGTTCCTCTTTTCATCTAGCACCATCATCAGGTCAAAATTTCAATATGTCCAATACAGTGGTTTATGACCAAATGCCTGCAAAACTTACAACATTCCTATAAGCCTCAGCTGTACTCTGTGTTTAGTGCTAATTAGCAAACGTTAGCATGCGAACATGCTAAACTAAGATGGTGAACATTTTAAACATACCTTCTAAACATCAGCATGTTAACATTGTCATTGTGAGCATGTTAGCATTTAGCTCAAAGCACAGCTGTGCCTGTAGAGCCTCACAGAGCCGCTAGCATGGCTGTAGACTTTTAGTCCTGCTTTATTTCTGCATATCTGCATATTTTAAATTGTGCCCCTTCTGTCATTAGTCTCATGTTAGCTCATATCTTTTCATATGTTACAAGCGTTAACATATTTTTGCTTCCTCCTTCATTGATAGGATGGTTAACAACAGCCGAATGGACACCAGCACCACCTCAGCAATAGAGGCCTCAGCATCATCTTCCACTGGCTACTCTGTCCTGATGGACACAGGACTGGACCTGTCCAGCAACAAAAAAGAGGAAGGGAACCCCGCTGATCTATCGCTGAGAAGTCAAAGCCAGTATGTGGAAGACAAAGAAATGCTTGACACCAAAAAGGGTCAACAGTTTGGTTGAACTGAATGTGGACTCTTGGGATATTGTGCTAGAAACTGATAACATTGGGTAGGATCAGCACTGAGTTGGATCTTTAAAATAGGATGTCAAAGGGAGCAAAAAGATTGAGAGTGATTTCTTATGAGTTGGCGCTAGATTTTAGGTTTTACATATTTAAGTATTAGGTTGTGCTGCATAAAACGGCTGAGCTCTTTAAATGGGCAGTCCCCTAGGACAGATCTTAATATATTGGTAACCAATAGTGAACAGAACTCTTTATTGCTGACATTCTGGTCAAATCTACAGTGAAAGATCCCACCTAGATAAAACGTAAGCTATTTATAAAGAATGTTGTCCAAAATGCTTAACTAAATTTAGCACTGTATTATTTGAAGCACCTTTTACACCCCACCCCACCCCCACCCCCTCCCAACCACCTTCCCCCTGCTCATCAACAAACAAGATATGAAAGCATTTACAACCATGGCCCACTGTAGAGCTACCTTTTCTTGTTTCTTGTTGAAATTTGAGACATTTTTCATCTTAGCGTTGTGTTAAATGTGTAGAAATATTCCTTGAGGAAGAGTCACCTTATCTATTTTAGTAAAATCACAAATCATTTCTCCCGAATGTTTGTAGCAAATTGCTATATTTTAGGCCCCTTAATATTATACTACGTATAAGCTTTCAGCCTGTGGCACCCTTCGCATTTTGACTGTACTATTTTATTGTCCAGTAATTTCACTGATGAAATCCTGGAAATAATGGGATTCGTTTAAATCTTCCTTCCCCTGTAAAATATCGTGTTGTTTGTAGTCCAGGTTAAACAATCACATCACAGTTAACCTGCGCACTCAGCAGATCAATATAACAACAGAGATATGTTCAATGTGTCATGACTGAGTTCATATGATATAGGCATCCGTTAAACTGAGCATAGTAAGCCTTGAACATAACTACAGGGTTTAACAAGAGTGGTGTACTATTTGTCATCATGATCAATAGACAGAGATTACACTTGTCTTTTCAGTGCAAAATTTGTAATTGAATTGGATGCAGAATCCAGCTCTGTTCACATATTGCATGTGCATCCACAAATGACAATTAAATGCAAAGTTTAGAGGAGGCTTTTTGCTTTTAATGACATATTCGTAGGTGCAAACCAGATCGCCTCTGGGTGTGGTCTGGCTGGATTACACTGTGCACAAACCAAGTGTTGACCACTACAGCTGTGGTGTTGGAGCCAGTGCCTAAGTGCCTTAAAATGCAGTTTTCTTTAATGGCCACTATTGCTTTAAAAAACAAACTCAAACTGGTTTGAAGTAACCAGGAAATCAGCTTCTCTCTCAAAGTATAAAGTATTTTTCCACAACAATTCATGAGCTCAACAGCTAAGTTCACGTCTTCTGATGTGTGCCTTAGTAGAAATTTTGAAAGTCATTGTTTAATTAAGATCAGATTAGATTAAATTCGATTTGACTTTATTGTAATTGCACAGAGTAAATACCAACAAATCAATCAATCAAACTTTATTTATATAGCGCCTTTTGTGTAAAATTGCAATACAAGGTGCTTAACAATACAATGAAAATACAACAATACAGTGAAAATAAATGGTTATATAAGGAAACGATAATATAGAAAATAAGAGACATGGTAGAACAGAAAGACCAGTGTAGCATAGTAGAAGAGGGTAGATTAGAATAAAACGGATTGAAAATGCTAAGCTAAAAAGGGTATGTCTTAAGATTTCTTTTAAAGGTGTTTACAGATTGTGGTGCCCTCAGCTCCTTCGGCAGGCTGTCCCAGAGACGAGGACCATAGACACTAAATGCCGCCTCCCCGTAGTTCTTTGTCCTCACCCAGGGAACAACTAAAAGGCCAGTGCCAGAGGACCTGAGTGATCCCGAGGGAGCACGCATTATAAGCATGTCTGACAAGTATTCAGGCGCTATTCCTTTGACTGATTTGAACACCAATAAAAGGATCTTAAAATCAATTTTAATGTGTGCTCTCCTTCTGGTCTTGGTCTTACCAGTAGAAAGAAATGTGGTTTAGCATCTAATTTTCATTTGTTATACTCACAGCATTGAAAAATTTGAGCAGTTTTCATTGGAGCTATTTTCTACCAAATAAATAGTCACTATGAAAACTGTTGACAGTGTTCTGTGTGTTGTACTCGAGTGAAAGCGGTTGCTGTTTATGGAAAAAAAAAATGCTGCTATTGTTTTTTTAAGAATGATGTTTTTTATTTTATGCTGTGAGCACCACAAATGAAATTTCATGCTAAAATGGGTATGTCTGGAGCCATGTTTGCTTGATTGACACATGACTCTGCCTTTCACAGTCAGCTCTGGTGATTACCTCAACTCCATCCAGGTTCCTCCACATCACCCAAATTCGTATTTTTTGGCTCCAAATGACTGACAGGCTGGCATCAAGGATTAAACTCAAACCTAGTGCTTCAAAATGTCCCTTCAGAAACTTATGGCTGATGCCACAGACATGTTTTTATATGGTCTATTGTCCAGTTTTGACATGATGAGATACACTGAAAAGACAAGTGTAACCAGGTCAGAAAGCCCTAAAACCATTTGTTTCCAAATATATAGAATATATTTGCCACTGGGACTGTATGTTGAAGATTGACTTTTTAAGGTGTCAAATCCCCCAACGTTAACCCCTTTAAATTGTCGTCCTGTGTTGACACAACTGTCATCGCCTCCATTTGTGTGCTTATTTTTAGAAAAAGTTGTTGCGTTATTGTTGATACTGACAAAAGGCAGAGATTGTATTTGTTGGAAGTTGCTGCTTGAATGCCCTAAAGCCTTATAAGATAATGAATAGCAGTTAAGTCAAATTCATGTCCAATTCCAATAAGACCAATAAGCAACATTAAACAGTCTGGAATAAAATGACTGATATCTTCAAGGTCAAATTTGAAGAGGAGCACAATTAATGTAATTGTGTTCTTGGTACCAAAATATTTACCAAGCCTGCTGTGTTTGCTGCTGTGATTGTCCTTCCTGAACATTGAACCATTGATGGAAATGGGAAATCTGGGTTTGTACCGTAGAATTTTGGAATTAGAGTTCTATGGGAGTAACCCAGGTAAGCTACATGTTAGCAGCCATGTATAGAAAACAAAAGTACTCGTTAAGTGTTTGATCTGTGGTGTTTCAGAAAGGATACTTTAACCCTTTTTCGTTTAGGTGTTCTCATTTAAAAAAAAGAAAAAAAAGAGAAAAAAAAAAAGAAATCTAAAGATGATAGCTAACCCTTAGGGGCTTTTTGAGTCCCCAATCCAACATTATTACACTGTTGTACAATGTCTGGTTCCAATGAAAAATATCTCCTTTTGTACTGTAATGGGAATGAGCAGAAAGGAAGAGCAGTGTGGTTGTACAATATTTAAACAGAAGAAGGAAAATGAAACAGTTCTGTACTAATTAATGGCCAGGGCTTTTATTGTGAAGACGAAAAACATGGCAAAGTAAGAGATGAGAAATAAATTGTTCCTTTGGGGGCATTTACCTAAACTGTTTGGTCCTTTTCTGGGACTGGCCACCATCTGAGTTCCCAGTCAACCTATAGATCCCTCTGCGATCTAGCTCACTCATGTCCACTCCAACATCTGATACTCCAGTATCTTCTATCCATGAGCAGTAAGGGCATCAGCTTACTTGTTCCAAGTGGGCCTGCCCGTAGTCTACCCAGTCAACAATAGGTGGGAATGTAGCAGCCCCACTGTGCTCCTCAGTCCTTGTAATACCTTAAAAACCGGTTGAGTTGGTGCTGAATCTCAAGTCCTTTATCTGTTTTTCAGGACCAGCTTGTAGCTTTTTGAAAGTGAAACTGTTTGAAAACTGTTGTTGTAGAAATAAGCTTTGTAAGGCAGCTTGTTGCCCAGCTTGAAAGCCCAGTAAAGCAGATGATAAATTGGGACGATCTGGGTAATGAAGCTGTCAACCCAAAATTGTTTGTTGTTCTGTGATCATTTTAATAGAAAATGACTATGAATCCCTCACTGTGTGCAGTCTCTAGACTGTAATATTCCCAGTTTACCCAAAGTTACGCCCCTGCTGATAACACACTGGATACTTGTATATATGTTTAGTTTGTTTCCGATGCATTTCTCTTTTCAGACTGTCTCCATAGTTTGACACTAGAATCTCTCCTTCTTGCCTTTCTTCCCATATAAATCTGATTACCTGATGGTGGGTTGTGATGTTGCCTAGAATGATTGTTTACAATTTTATTCCATTTATCTCTGGATATTCTGTAAATATTGTAATTCATTGTCTTTTTTTAACTTGATAATAAAGTTATCAGATAACGGTTAATTGTGTTTATCTCCTCTTTGTGCAGACGCATCATATAAAGTCAACTGGGGCTCTAAAATGTGACTTTGCTCCTTAACGCTAAGATGACAAGGGTTAAGACTGCGCTATGTGATCATTTAAATATAGAATTGTGGGAAATGCTGCACTTTTACCTGGTGAAATAACTTTTTTATATTTTCTGCAGACTTGATACACTTGATATCACCCATAATATCACTTCGTCATGTGTGATTTATAACGCTGCCCTCTAAATCAGTGAATTATGCATATCAGCACAGATGTCAAAGTATTAAAATTTCCTGATAAGCCAACTTCCTGAATAGCAAATTGAGAATAAGGTGCAAGTGAAGTGCTTCACTGTCAAGGTCAAAGTGATGCCAAAGAATTAATCATCTTTAATGCCTTCTTTCCTAAGAAATTATCATTATCAAATTTGATCAACTAGTAAGTACTTATCATATCGTTACTTAGTTTATGTTGGATATGATTCTAATAGGGAGAGGCTACCACTGTATTTGCTTTATTGTATTTACACAATTACCCAGCCAACGCAAATATCTGTCTCCAGGTGGCAGAACACTAAAGAAGGGGTTGGTATAGCTGCTCCATCTAGATAATAAATTTTATTTTTTTAAATATGAGAGAGGCAATCATTTACAGTTTGTGGCAATGAGAAGGGCTGAAACTCAGCTACATTTGCATCTGTGGTCTCCTCAAAAGGCCATGAGGAAGTGACCAGTGAGAGGAACAAATACCTGACTTTCACCATTGGAGCCAGCCTTATCTTACTAAAATAACATTATTTGCTTAAATCTTTGGACAAAAGGATAATTTGCGAATCCCAGTCTTGAGAAGATCTCGAAGCAAAAGATATTTTTAGCCATGCCCGTAGCTCTAGGGATGGCAGTTGGGTGGTTCACCACTTTGATACAGACTGATATATCTAAAAAAATATTGGATAGATTGCCATGAAATTTGATAGACATTCATGTTTCCAAGAGGATGAATTGTAATAACTTTGGTGATCCCCTGGCTTTTTATCTAGCACCATCATTAGGTCAGAATTTAAATTTGTCAAATACTTTGGTTTCTGACCAAATATCTGATGACATTCCCATAAGCCTTACCTGTACTTTGTGTTTAGTGCTAATTGGAAAATGTTAGCATGCTAACATGCAGACTAAGATAGTGAACATGGTAAAAATTATACCTACTAATCATCAGTATGTTAGCATTGTCATTGTGAGCATGTTAGCATGCTGATGTTAGCATTTAGCACAAAGCACCACTCTGCCTCTGCATGGCTGTAGACAATTTGTCTTGTTTTATTACTGTCATTAGTCTTATGTTGTTCATATCAATCATTTTTAGAATGGTTAACAACAGTCAGATGGACACCAGTTTGTTGGTGATACTGTATAAACACTTTGGTCTAAAAATGTAGTGATTCACACCTCCTCCCCCAAAGTTAATCATATCCTTTCTAAAATGTCTTCATAGTTATCCATTGTAGCATTTGTGCAACATGTTTCCCATTTTCAGTGACATATAGGATTTCCTTTGCAACATGTCCACCCTGCAGCTTGTGCACAGGAAATAGCTTCTAGCTGAGAAGGCATCTCAGTGGCCTTCACTTTGTGTCACACCCTTTCACCCTTCTGTAGCTCTCTCTCTACTCCACTCCACACCCTGCAAGAGCTCTGTTGACCAAAACCATACACCATGCAAATGCCAGGCGTGAGTGTGTCCTGTGTACATCCTTGTGTGTCTGTGTAACATAGGCTACATGCATGAAATGCTGCATCTCTTGCCCCATGAATACCACAAGGTTCAATCAGCTATGTTTCCACAGTATCTTTCACTGTAGGTCTTTTTCTCCCTGTATCACTAAAAAACAGCAGTTAGAGTAGTCTATCTTTTGTGTCTTTCTAAAGTCTCAATTTCACACATGTCCTCTGCATTTCCTCTCCTGCCTATTTTCTGCCTTTATTTCACATGTCTAACATCATCTCTTAAAAATATCTCCAAGTCACCAGGGATCAGTCTGTAATCTCTGTGGCTCACCACTTCAGAGGGGGCCGATGGCAGACTGACGACCCCTGGAGACAGGAGCAAGAGGCACAGCCACAGTGGGGAGAGGGGGAAGGAGGACACTGCTGCTGCTGCTGTTGCTGCCGAGTGGAACAACATAAGGAATGCCTGATGAGAGTGTGTGCTCGGGCCAAGGCAGGCGAGGGCACTGCTCCTCTCGTAATAACTGGATGACAGAGAGAGAGGAGGAGAGGATTGAGTGGAGAGATAGAAAGGAAAGTCAGGATAGAGAAAGAGAAGAAGAGTAAGAGTTGCAGAAGGACAGGGAGAGACAGTTGAGAGGAGTGTTAGATAAAGATAGACAGGCTCATACATACAGTCATAGAACCTGAGTGGGACTGATATGAGAATAAGTTAGAAGTGGCCTGTGGGAAGAGACCCTATTGAGCTCCAGAATATTATCTCTCGCACTTAATGTGTACAGAGTCAGAGCTGGGCAGCATGGCAGAATGTGAGACAGAAGTCAATAAAGCCTCTGAATACTGAGTACTGGATATTAAAATTCCTCCATGCTTGAAGTACCCGGGATTGTTGTAAATCTTGTGATAACAGGATAAAACGCTATCTCAAGTTCAGTAAGGGCAGCAAGTTGTTGCTCTGTCTGCTTCTTATAGTGTAAGAGTGGGACTGGGATGATGTAACAAATATACCCTGATGAATGCAGGCTATATTTGTAACGTCATTCCAGTAGAGTAAAGCAACATTATTGTTCACTATTACACCCTAAATCAGCCGTGTGTGTGTTTGTGTTTATTTTTATGCCACTTTAATTTATATTTCTCTTCTTATAATCCCATTAAAAGTTACGCTCCCTTAGCTTGCACTGTATTACATGATAAAAATAACTGACGATAAAATGCTTTTTAAAAATGTAATTCATAAGGGGCTCTTTAGGGTGGAAAGGGCTAAAAGGGCGAAAAAAAAAATCTTGTATCCTTTTTTTGATATAATACTTACCTACATGGTAATACCGTGGTAGGTATTTGTCTTTATTCTTATTTTTGTATTTATTTTTATATTCTATTTTTTTCTAGTGGAAGTGTTGAAGAGAATTTATACTGCAAAGTGCATATATTTAATCACTTTTTGAAAATAAAGTATTGTACTTTTTACTCTACACTACATGTATCGACAGTTATAGTTACAATGTTGAATTCAGGGCTTTTCCTTGTAATGGAGTATTTTAAAATTGAGGTATTACGACTTTTATTTAATAAAGGATATGATAATAATTCATCAGTGAATTAAATTAAATGAAAATGTGGCCATTTTCACTGAAATTCCAAGGCTAACCAGTGGTGGCGCTGTATCCTGACTATCTTGCATAGAAGAAGAAAGGCGAAAAGTCATGGCGGCTGACAGTTTGTAATGAGCCAACGAAAACAGCCAAGATTCTTGCAAGTTGGATCTACAACGTTTAAACCAGGCCCGGGGATAAAAACTCAGACGACAAAATGCAGATAACTTTGAAAACCTTACAGCAGCAGACGTTCAAAATCGACATCGATGAAGAGGAGACGGTGAGAGTTGAAACCATGCATTTGTGAAGGGGGGTGGAGTGGGAGTTGGGTATGTCCTGGAACCGAGAACCTTAGTTTTTGACCATTTCATATTAGACAATCGATAGATAGGTCTGCTTAAACACGACAGATACATTTTAGATTGACCAACTGTTCGGGTTCATATGGCACTGGGTTTGACGCGGGATTTGAGACCGATTAGCCTAATTTATTAAATACCGGTCAGTAAAGTAGTTTGTAGTGTCAGCATTTAGCCGTAGCCCACTTAAGGTTTCAGATGGGGGGGAGATGACAAGTTAGCATTAACGTTGTGTAGTGGTTGTGAACCAGTAAATTAAGCTAAATTTACATTAACGCAGTCTTATTTATTTCTGTGAAATAAATCAAAATTAGCACCACACTGGCGACAGCAGCAGTTAATTAACGTTGTCTAATGTAGTTGTAGCGGTTAATTAAGGTAACGTTAGTGTAAACTTAAACTAGCTAATTAGTGTAAACCAGCACTAAACGTTGTGTTTGGTGAAAAAAAAATAATAATCTAACCGTCGATGACGTGAAGGCTATTGTACATTTCAATACAACTTAAAACCGTTAACTTTTCGATAAGCCTGCACTACATATAACTTAACTTAACGTTAGCTACGTTAGCAAAGTAACGTACTGTATACAACCATAGTTAACGTTAAGTTACACTCTTACATCATTTAAGCAGACATGAAAGCTACATTTTATGAACTTGGGTTTAGGTAACATTATTAAAATTACTTTTGCTATCAATATGTAATTTCAATGTTCAACATGGTTTCTGAGGTAGTTCACCTTAAACCAGCAGTGTCATGTCTATTCAGCTCTAGTCTTGTGTAATTTTATGATAGTGCTAGCAGTTAGTGCACACTCTGGATTTTTATTTTTTAACTTGTGCTGTAGTTAGGGTTGGGCAAAATGCCAAGCTCATTCACTTTATATTATTATTACATTGTAGTATTCTACAAGGATCAAGAAAAGTGTCGTCATTTTTTTTCACAGGTGAAGACATTGAAAGAGAAGATTGAACAGGAGAAAGGAAAGGACCATTTTTCAGTTTCTGGACTGAAACTGATATATGCTGGTATGTTACAGGCTGTTTTTAGCCCTTTTTATATCCTCACCTTTATTGATAAAGGTTTCTCTTGTCCTTCTTATGCAGTCAAAATTGACAATGACTTGATTTTCAGATTAATGTTTTACTGAACAGTACAACAAAATAGCGTTCTTTGTTTTATTGTATTCATTTATTGGGAGTTAATCTAATTGCTGCAACCCATTACACTGTTTAGTGATGTTAGCAATACATTTGAGATGCTGATAGTGACAGGGAGATCTGTTAGCAAACAACATAAGACTCACTCAGGTCAGAAAGCATCTTGTTTATCCAATGTTTTCTGTGTTGAGATGGACGTTTATCCTCACTTTCCAGTGTGTTCTCTTGGACAGTCCTATCTGTCACCTTGATAAGAGGATGCAGATATGTATTACCAGCCTTCGACAGTTTGTCTTTGTGCCATCTTCCCTGGGAGCCTAAATTTGTCAAAAAAAGCTAACATAGATCTTCCAAGCTAGTAGATTTGATTCACAGTGCTCTTGAAGCCTGAAGTGCACCTATATTAAAATTATTAAAGTATTTAAAATGTTCAACAGCTGAGTAGTTCTGCACTAAGAGGGTATTGTCTGCATCACAGCTTTCCTTTAATTTTGTAACATATCCTATAGCATTTTGTATATTATAAATGGAGAGGGGAGAGTGACTCTTTAACTATTCTGGCAATAAAGTTGGACAATGGTTGAAGCTTCTCTTCATGACCCAACATGAGTTCAAATGAAGTTTTCAACCAGCAGCAGCACTTTAAAGGTGTGGTTCACCTCCAGAGTATTGCAGAAATCAAGGAAAAGTGACTTTTTTCCCTAGGAACCCTAGGTCAGCTTGCATCTCTTGCTGCTGCACGCTGATAAATAATTGAAACTGCTGGCTGCTGTTCGCTCGTGGTTACCTTGCTTTCAGCGCTGTGCAGTTCCAGTGTTTTAATGGAGCACAGTGTGTCATTTTTGACAGCTGGCATACCCTGAGCAATCTAACAAATAATCAAAAATAGAATTCGCCTCGATCCCCCTTGATCCCCATCCTGAATGTCCCGATTCATGACTTATTGTTACTGGAAATGTAATTTTCATAGGGTTGTTCTACTCTTGTGTTTACAAACAAAACTGAAAACAAGCCTTAAACAGGATCATATAAACGTAATTATTAGATTTAGTTTTTGTTTACTGTTGACTCCGTTTGTGAGTCATAGCATGGGGCTATTCTGTGTTTACAGTTGGATCAAGGATTGAGCCTTTAAATGGGCTTCAGAGACAGAAGTTGCTCAACTCTTTGTTTTCCTCTCCATCATGTTATGTTATGTTGTATTGTGATACGTGTTGTAATAGAACTTGTATAAATAAGGATCTGTTTCCACATGTATTATAGCTGGTGCATTATGTAAAGGTTTCCGCACTGCATTTGTTACTTGTTACTTATGCACTGAGAGGCCGAAATTAATTTATTTTGTCCATGTCATTTTAGACCCTCAGTGATATTGTACAGAATCAGATATAAAAATCCAGTGCTACTAGAGCTGGTTAATGTTAAGCTGCTGAAGGCCTGCAACGCCTTTTCTGTTTAGCAGGTAAAGTTGATGCATTAAAGCTACAGCAAGGACTGGTTTTTCGGTTTTAATCTCCTGTCACCTATAGCAAGAAACCAGTTGCCAAAGAACACATCTGTTTGTCAGACAAATGAAAAAGTTAGCCAGATAACTGCAAAGATTGCAGCTTGGGTAAGCACAAGTGTTTCATGACATTCCTACCTCCATTTGTTTAAACAAGCTTTGAAGTTGTCTGTCTTTCAAAAGATAGGCTAGATAAAGCTTGGGGAACATGGGGGGAAACTGGGTAGTGATTTTTGGCAGTTTAAAAAATTCAGTTTTATAGGCACTGTGTATGTATAAGCATCTTGTATCATTTTAGACACTGGGGTTTTGTGTGACCTACTTAAAGTGGCTTCTTAGACGTGTATATAACACAAAACAAAAGCAGATGTGGTGACAAAAGCAGGCGATTTATCAGCTCAACAACCTTCTATTCAATGCTAAAATATGATACCGTCTATTGTTATATCCCTGCATGTTGTTTGAGAGTTCATGGCAGGTAAAGCCAAATCGAATTCGTGACTAATTATGTTTTTTTCCCCCAGGTAAAATCCTCAACGATGATACGGCCATCAAAGAATACAAAATCAATGAGAAGAACTTTGTGGTCGTCATGGTGACAAAGGTCCGGGAATTACAAATAGTTTTAGTAAATGCCAGGTTTTGTTTGTTGGGTTTATTTTATTATTTTTTTTAGAACATCGTGCCCTTGAATCTTATAAATATGAGCCAACACTGAACTATGATTGGGTTTTGTAACCTTTCCCTTCCACTGCCAACCACATATGTCTTGTCTGGTGGAGCTGCTGAACAGGCTCTTTTGAGCGTGTGATCACTGCTGACCTAGAGTGGGGTCAGTGTTGTCAATGCCTGGCTCTGGTTTACTCTTGTTTATTCTAGTACATTTGCAGATAAGTTAAAATGAAGATAAGATTATCCTTAGAGATTGTCTTCTTCCCAGTTGCACTAATTAGTTTTACACCAATCCCTTTTCCTCAAAATATTCAAAAGTGTGTTATGTACATGCTTTTTGAACTCCTAACATGATGTATTCCTGTATTTAATATACAAACAGAGAAGCTGTCTTAATCCTGTTCAAACCTTCCTGTAAAATATAATCTAGAAGTACTGTAGGATAGTATTATGGAAAATGATGATTAGGCAATATTTTCTTCATGCAGAGCTGTTTGGGGGCCACGCATTTAAATAGGTTCACTAATTTTAATTGGCATGGTATTACATTGGGGGAAAAAAATAAAAATTGAATGAGATTCTGTATCTGTTAATGATTATTAGAAGACTTGTATTTAGGGGCAAAAAAACATGATTTGGGGTACCCTAAACAGGAGCAAACTCAACCTGCCAATCAGAATATATAGAAGAAAGCTCAAGCTAGCTATATCATAGGAGTTGAAGTCTATGATGGCTTTTATTAGTATAATTTAGGATAGCCAAGACATTGCTCAAGTAAAGTAAAATACAAAGATGGTCCAGAATTAACATTTTGATGACAACTTTTAAGCAAATGACCCATTGTGACTAACTAGTGATATCGGAGAAGTAACATATTTTTGTATTTTAAAATTGTCTTGCAGACTAAAGCAGCCTCAGCCGTCCCACAACCTTCACCTTCAGCTCCCAGCACTACAGTTCCCGCAGCACCTCCTGCCTCATCGTCCAGCTCGGAAAACACAGCAGAGCGTGCGCCTTCAGATGACAAACCAGAGGAGAGGCAGTCTTCGTCTGCTGAACCAGCTTCCACCACAGTCGGGTAAAGATGGGTGATGTTTGTCTTTATCTATCTGGTTTCACCGCGTCATGCTTTGAGAGGTGACGTGCAGATCACGCCTCACCCAAGGTCTGTTTTCTCTTACAGAAGCTCAGAGGCTTCAACAAACACAAGCCTAATTGATGAGGCAGTGTCAACTCTAGGTAAGCCTGCATTTGTAAACATAATTTGTCCGTCATTATTGTAAGGCATTTGTGTAAAATTTACTTTTTGCCTCAATGCCCTTTAAGCTGCATCTGCAGGAAATGTGTGGGCCCACGTGTGAATCGAGGTTGTTGGTTCATTTTGCCCCACCCTGTTTCTTGTGGATATCCATAGCATGCTGACATTGATGTATCTCAATCAATAAGCAGCTGGATAATGCGGCTCGGCCAAGACATAATCCCACAGTTCCCCACAGCCGCATGCGCTGAGCTTTGCAAATATTGCTTTGCTCAGAGCAAATCCTGTAGGTCTTAATTATTATGACTCATATAGTCATTGATTGATTGAATTTTCAGCGTTTGAGGCAGATTGTTTATTTTTAGGGGACACAGTAGATATATTAATCTTTATGTATCTAACTCCTCTTTTAGTTGTCTGTGTTGTGTAACCTTAAAAACATGTGAACAGTTTTTTTGATATTTTATATGATTCGTTACCATGTTAATGCATGTTTTAAAGATTATTAGATTCCTTCAAATTAAAACGTATGTTAATGTCTACTTTTCTGGTGACTATGACAGTTTGAAACCCATGTTTTAAAGTGAATTACTGATGCACATTTTTATGTTCAGTGCTAAAACAAATATTGTGTCATTAACAATTAAAAGTGATTGGGCTTAAGTTCTTACTTTTCTGATATGGCTTTAAATGTGGCTGATCACAGTGCTGTACTTGACAAAACATAAGTTGACCCACTATGAAGCTCTTCAGTCCCACTACTGCTAATGCACTTGTCTCCTTGGTGTTTGTGTGTTCCTTTAGTGACAGGCCCATCATATGACGCCATGGTGAACGAGATGATGCTCATGGGCTACGAGAGGGAGCAGGTGGTAGCAGCTCTGAGGGCGAGCTTCAACAACCCAGACAGAGCTGTGGAGTACCTGCTCACAGTAAGAACAGTGTTATCTCTGTGGCCCTAGCAAATGTGCCTTTGGACTATGTTAATGCGTAGGAATTTTTAGTTTTCTGACTACTTCATTTGTGACTTGATATTGACATTCATGACGTGGTTATATACTCTTCCACCCATAACCACTTTTCCAAAACTCTACTAAAATGTGTACATGGCATGATGTAACCCACAAACTTGAAGTGGACTACAACAAATCCTCACAATCAAAGTGCGACACCCTAGCTTTAGTATATGTGAATATTTTTTTTAATTGTTGTATTTAATGACATTTCTTTCAGGGTATTCCAGGCAGAGGAGTTCAGGGCCATGCAACCGGACCTGATGCGGTGGTTCCTCCAGTGAGTGGAGCTCCTGCAGCACCCACAAGTGGTATCAGCGTTCCTGCCAACACTGGCTCTTCATCAAGTGCTGGGGGAGGTAAGTGGCCCCATACTCTTCTGCATATTCCAGCAGCCTCAATGAGCAAATATTTGTTTCCTTCTGTGTCTGCCTTCTTGATTCTTGCTAGTTAAAGTTTCTGATTCACGCTTTTATCCTTTCAGGCAACCCCTTGAGTTTCCTAAGAAATCAGCCCCAGTTCCAAGTGATGCGACAACTAATCCAGCAGAATGCCGCCCTGCTTCCTGCCCTGCTGCAGGAGATTGGCAGGGAAAACCCAGAGCTGCTGCAGGTGAAGTACCGACAGAGCTTGATGTGTTTTTAAATGATAAAAATGTTGCAGTAAGTGTGGATGTATTAGGTGCCCTTGACACAGTTCTGATTTAATAAGTTTGTGGTTTAAGCATTGGAGTCACAGTTCACTTAAAGGGGCACTTAACTGATTTTACACATGAAGTTCAGTTTATGCGTCACAAGGGGTACCAGTCAGCCTTTGTATAATGTCCTCTGTGGCTCTGGAGGGATTTTTAAAAGATATTATCTCAGCTCTGACTTTTTAACAAGCCTGCGTTACAAACTGGAGGTGTGGGGTTTGAAAGACGAGGGGATTTAGGAGGCAGGGCGTCTAATAAAAGAGAGACACTATTAAGATACTTTTGCATTGTGGGATTATGGGAATTGTAGGATCCAGCGTTTTGGAGTTTGACCTATCAGGATTTTGACCATTCTCTTTTAAAACTGTCTCATTTGAGCCCCCCGAAATTACTGGAGGAAAAAAAACAAATATACATCAGGATATTATTTTTTTTTTGTTTTATTATTTGTTTGTTTTTTGCTTCACTTCATAGGTATATGCGTCAAGAGCTAACCTTTTCTGTGCCTCCATAGTCATGCCTCAACTGTTCATTTTCCACTGTAGGAGATTAGCAGCCACCAAGAGCAGTTCATCCAGATGCTGAATGAGCCCAGTCCAGAGGCAGTGCCGGTAGGTGGTGGTGGAGGAGCAGGTGGAGCCGGAGGGGTGGCAGGTGATGCACCCGGCGGGAGTCACATGAGCTACATCCAGGTCACGCCACAGGAGAAAGAGGCCATTGAGAGGGTGAGGAGGAATGCTGTCACTTACCTTTTCCCTCAGTCCAAAGTTCTGTTCTGCTTCACCAGAGATGCTGGAATATGACGCACGACTGATGTTGCCAAAATCCTTTTTAATTTTTCCCTTTCGCATATTAGAGTAATTTTATTCAATTATTATTGAAGTATTGTTTGGCTAATATGTAACTCTTCTCTCTAATTCCAGCTAAAAGCCTTAGGATTTCCAGAGGGACTTGTTATACAAGCCTACTTTGCTTGTGAGAAGAACGAGAACTTGGCCGCCAACTTCCTTTTACAACAGAACTTTGATGACGATTAAAAGAGCCGTCTCCATTTTGACTTTTTTTTCTTATTTTTTCCTCTACTTTTTGATTGCTGATACTGAATATATGTGTACAACAAGCCTTTTACATTTCCAAAAAAAGTTTTATTCACTACTTCCACATTCACCTTTCTTAATAACACTGGATCATTATCAGCTAGTGCACACGGGACAGGCTTTTGTTTTCAGTTTGAAATGGAGGAACAATTAAAGTACAATAACTTTGCATCAGAAATCACCTGTGTGCTATTGATTTTTAAATTTTTTTTTTTAAATACTTTAGTTCTGTCCAATATGATTTTTTTCATATATATATGGAAAATCATTTGCATTGGCAGTATGTATCACATTATAAGTGAGTTTAGTTAAGGGTAGATCTGAAAGGTTCTGACAGTATTCATGCACTCGTATTCTGTTTTTTAAGTTGACAAGTTAATGGGAGATTTAAAAAATTAAAGTTGTGCATAACAAACAAGCAACATGTATGGCACTGGTTCTTTCTATTTAACATCCCTCATCTGCATGTAAATCAACAGGAGCTGTGTAAAGAAGTCTGAACTGCGATGCATATGTGAAGGCATTTAACGTATTCAATTTACATACATGTGGTAGGGTTTAGCTGCAATGACGTCATTTTTACAGAAAATAAAAGTTTTCAAAGTAAATGAAAGCTGTGCCTATTCTGCTGTGTTTGCATGTGTGACTGCAGAAATCTGAATGTAGGCTGTGCCTTAACTGCAAGTATTTTGCCTTTTAAAGAGCAGGGTTTGTACAAAGTCTTGAAAGTTGCTTAAAGGAAAATGCTTAATTTTAACTTATGTTTTTAAGGTTTGGAATATGCTTGAATTTGAACATACTCCTTGAAAAATGCTTGATTTTCAACAAAATCTGGTGTTTCATCTATACAATCACTCATGTAAACCAAAAATCTTTTAATATTTTAAATGAAGCAATCATATTGTCATATTTGTTGTCTCCTGGCATGTATAGTTACAATTTAGATGTGATGATAAAGGCTTAGAGAGTCTGAACATTTTTGGTTTAGGTACCTTGAAAGTGCTTGAAATTTACTCTTAAAAAGCTGTACGAACCCTGAAAAAGTAACTTAATACTAAATACACTCTTGTGTTAGTAAATTATGTGTACAGTCACGTTTACATTATCAATTGATCTTGGTCTCAATTTATTGTAAATGGTTTCCCTTTTTTCAGAATCCCCCAAAAATCTATAAATCAAATAATTTATGTTGGAAATAACATTAAACTGTCACCAGGATCAATTGATAATGTAATAAAGTGACTATTTACTCATTTAGTGTTAAGTTACTCTGTAAAGACTACAGAGAATAATTCATTTTATAACCCACTCCTCATATTTTGTAGGTTCCCTCAGGCTTGTTAGTGAGCTGCAAAATGTAGAATTATTTTTAAAGTTAACAGACAAGAGACCAGAGTGTGCTTAAAACTGAATTGACCTATAGGGGGCAACAAAGCCCACAACATGTTTCCAAAAGTCAACACCAAGCTCTATTTGCCAGCCTGAAGATGTGTGACTTGTATTCCACAAAATGAGTGAATATCAGAGCCATGTTTTTTTTGTTGTTTTTTTTACTGTGTAGGAAGTAAATGTAGCAATATATAAACTTTATCAATAAGAAGTTCAAGTACATAAGTACATCTTTTACCGGGCTATTTTACACACCTCATGGCCCTTTTCATACAAATGACTACAAATGTTTCACTTCAAACAATTAATAGAATGTAATTCTTTTTTGTCATTTGCACTATTTATGAATTTTAAGACATGTTTTGTTGGGTGTTATGATTTTGCCATACTGTACAGAAGGTAGAATTTATGGACATAATTTGACATTTTTTAAATGAATACATAACTGATCATTTGGAGATCATGCGCTCGCAGTTTTAAAGCAGTTATTCATCAGACATCATTCACTATATGTTAATTAAACTCCAAACATGACCTGTATGTTTTAGAACAACTTTGCTATATTTACTGTAAAGAATTTTGTGGTGGTGAAAAAACATTTCTTTTAACATACATTAAAACATATGCAATGATGTTTATATGCAACTCTATATGGAGTTCTTTTCAGTGTTGTATAAGTCATCAGTTGTTGAGTGAACACAAAGCATACAGCAGGATTTCATGCATGTAATTTTACTTTTATAATAGTCATATAACCTTATTTTGTGAAAATAGCTAGATACATTACATACACACAACACATAGAATGATGCATAATGGTATAGCAGACACACATCAAGCCCGTATCTCACTGTAGCATCTTTATGGGTTTTATTCATATTGTGCACCTGAGAGCTCCAGCACAGAGTGGCAGTCAGATTTGGTGTCACCCTTGAATGTCAGCCAGTAACTCGGTTATCCTCCTCATTCTTCCCGCTGACAAGTGGAAAGAGAACCCCATGGAAACAGGACATTGTAGGTGTACTTTTTTGAAAATCTTTTTAACTGCAACATTGTGTTAGTTTGCCTACGGCGATCTCACTATTATCAGGGGGGGATATTATGTGTGAGCTGACTGTGAGCTATTGCTGCCATTTAAATGTGCTTCTCCATTACACTACCAGGGAAATCTACAATTACTGTAACTGCTGATGCTCCTTAACATGCATGTCATTTTTTATGCGACTAATGTTGACTTTGTGGTGTCAACATGTTTGCTTTCTTTTTTTGTTTTGTTTTCAATGAGATGATGATGATGTGGTAGAACAGTATAAAGGTCATTATGGTTTTCTTATTTCAAATACATTTTATTTTAATATACTGTAAAATACAAAACAATAACAAAGCATTTTATTCACAAATGTACAAAATTCAAGATTATATTACATATTTTGGCTATAAACAAAACATCTTTGTTCAGAGTTCACTCATTCAATACAAAAATATGAATGTTTCATATAAATTATTGCACTTTGCAACTGCAGTGCATTGAAGATTGCCATCACCATTTATAAGTGAAGTGTTCACCTGATTTAAGTCAGATTGTGGAAGAGAGGTTTTAAAGAAACATATAAACAACCATATGGCACTTTTTTATAGTGTTCACCCTTTTGTATATTTTCCTTAATCTTTGGTACCTTTTCTTTCAGTCACCATTCTTCCCGCTGACAAGTGGAAAGAGAACATGAGAGCACCATTCTGTATAAATTAACATTGTACCTGAAATTAATGGCATTGCAGGTGAAATGTATATATAAATATAGATGTATTTATTAATACAGTATTTTGAACAGTGTGTAGTTAACAGAGCCTATATTGGCATGTTGCTGGTAGAAGGCCTCTGGAGATGTTTGTCTGTTGCTCCTGGTTTCCCTGACAAAAATACATATCCAGTTAAAAGCTGTTGGCACCTGGTCCTCCAAGTTTTGTCGGTTAAATAAGACAAATTCCAGTTTGGTCCCTTTCATGAAAGTTTACAACCCTGACTGAGAGGTCTCGTCGAGTCACCTGCACAATGTGCGAAGACGGGATCAGTCTTGAGAGAGTAATGCTCTTTTTGCTGTGAACACCACAGCTTGTCTTGTTGCATGAAGGCAAATTATGGTTTTAAAAAGTGTAGGTCACAAGTTTGTTCAGGGTTCTGCTAACGTTTTCTTTTCTGGAGCCTTCATTCCATTGCCAAGTCTCATAAGTGTCTCTTCATATGGAGAGCAAGGTGGTCTGACCTTGAGAAGGCCCGGTCACATTTCTGACACTGAAATGGCCGGTGGCCTGTGTGTTTCCGGTAGTGGCGTGTGAGCTCGTCCGAACGTGCAAACTTCCAACCACAGCCCTCCCAGTCGCAGTGGTAAGGCTTCTCCCCTTTGATGGAAACACAATACACACGGAGCAGTTAGTGCTGGCCCTGAGGTTAAACTGGCCCAGCCTTCCCCACCTTGAGGAGAAAAGAGGTCCATCCTGTCCTACAGCTAGTGTATAAAGGCCAAACTAATGAACCTGGGGTTTGTGTTTGAGCAGGGATCAGTATCAACCTGTTTCACCGCACCTGCCAAACAACTCCCCTACCCCATCCCCCACCTGTCTAACCCCCATTCATGGCTCCATAATTCAATGTGTCGGTACATCATGTGCAACAGATGTGGTTGTTCTGGATAGTAATTAGCTCTGAACAATGAAAACTGTTTGAAACAACGGGGTTAAACAGTGTTCCGAACAAAAATAAGCTTCTTCTTCTAAATGTGACATCGTTTAATCCAAACCAGATATAAATGGCACAAAAAACAATGGCTGACAAAAACACTGTAAAAAATCTAGTCTAACATACAGTTACATACCTGTGTGCGTGCGGTGATGTGCTTTGAGGTGGGAGCTCTTTGTGTATGTTTTCCCACAGCCAACATAGTCACACGTGTGTGTAGCAACTCTCTTCCTCGGCCAGGAGCGCCTCCCACGTTTAGGCTTTGGTTCCTCTGGCAAGCAGTCCCCACTGGTGATCATCAGGGTCTCTGTGGGGTCAAAAGATCAGGGTCATCATTACGTGTACAGAGAAAATATTCTGTGTATAAAGATATCAATTATAAGACAATGTAATAAGGTCACAGGTTATCATACTTGGCTTACATGATAGCAGGTCATATTGTATTTTATTTCTGCTAAAGAGAGCGCTTAATCACTGCAGATGCATAGGTTGATATACAGTAGGAGTAACAGAATGTCCCTAATTATTTAGAAATGTGTTTTTTTTCTGTCATCAACTTTAAGATGAAATAGAAAACATCAGCCTTCTTCTTAAAAAAACTTAAAAGAAGTTTTTCGAAGAACTTAAAGGTACTATACTGTAAAAAGTTACCGCAAAGGGGCACAACAATGAACACAGATCCTATGAAAAGAACAAAAATAACTTTATATTGTTAAACATCTGGTAATATCTATCTCGGCTGGTTAAAGAACTTTATGAGGAAAAGAGGGTTTGTTGTCCAAGGCCACGGGATGTAGGTTTCAATCCTTTTGAACTGCTGTTTTTGGGGTATAATTAAAGCCCTTAAGGTTGTATAACATGTATTTAAATAGACTGTGTGGACTATATTCCTGTTCTTTAATCTGTTCTGTGTTTTACATGTATGTATGCACTTTGTTTGACTAATGGACAAAATCCAAATTTATTCAGTAGCCACCAGAGATTACAAGAAAGGATATAAAGTAGTTTTAAATAATGAGAAAAATAAATGTATGTTCTAACCTTGGTACTGCATGGAGGATGGTTGAGGGTAGGAGGTGTAGCCCTGCGGGGAGCTATGGTGGTATCCCTGGGGAGGTAGAGTGATCTGAGAGTGGGGATGCCCCAGAATCTGGTGCTCCCGGCTCAGAGGATGGTCTGGGGAGAGGGAGGAGGATGAGGATAACCTGCCGCCTGTCATGGATCTCCCTCCGCCAGGGAAGCCATGTAGGTCTAAGTTGCCGGGGCGCTGCTGCTGGCTCCCTCGGCCCTGGGAGTTTACCCCAGTCAGGTGTAGGTCTATGGGCTGCGAGATGGTGCAGTTACTGGGGTTCTCCTGCTTTATCCTGTGGCATGTAAAGGATTGTGAAGCATGTGAAGGAGTTGGGTCTGACGCAGAGTTAACACAGGCCTTGCTTACGCTCACGCCTTGGCTGTATTCTCCCATGTCCATTGTTGTCTTGACCACGAACTTGCCGTGGAGGCTGGTGGGGTGGAGGTATGCCGGGTCCAACTCAGGTCTCATGAGTTCTGCCACAAAGCCTCCAGAGGGCGAGACGTCACTGATATCTGGGATGGTATAGAGCAGCTCACTGGCAGTGCCCTGAGGAGAGGGGAGGGGGTAAGATGAGGAAAAAGAGCCAGGAGAAGGAGACAGGGTCTGGGCTGAGCTGCATGCCATTGCCTCCTCCTGCTGTTGCTGCTGCTGCTGCTGCTGCTGCTGCTGCTGCTGCAGAATGGAGTTAGACAGAATGAAGTCGTAGTCCAAGTCCAGGTCAAGCTCTATCTCTTTTTTGGACATCCCAGGGTTTGTTGTGCTGGTGGCAGTGGGATGGTCAGGGTCAGAGCAGCTGCTTCCGGTTGGCACACTGGGTCTCTTAAGATGGGACAACTCCTCCTTCCATCTCTAGAGGAAAGTTACAGAGGCATTAATGACTGTACTCGTATAAGCTGCTTGTTTGTGTCATGTTACCGTTTATAAAATACAGACAGCAGCCAAGAAAATCACACTTGAGTTTGTCCTGTCCTACTTAGAAATTAGTGCCTGTTTTGAATAGATTAGGACATACAAAGATATAAATCAAAGCTTCAAGGAGGAAAGAACCTGGATCTGTAATGGAAAGTTATTATTATGACAGCTCAGCTCCAGAGCTCAGTCTGGTATAGCAAGTGTCCTTGGCACAGAGCACTTCCTAGAATACAGATTATTCTCATTTGCAAAGAAACTGCACTGGAAAGCACTAGTGGTGGCATAGGTAAGTAACAATCAAATGAGCAAGTTCAGACTGCCATCAGAAGATTCTTGCAATCAGTTTGTAGCCCACTGAACAATCCATTATGAATAATAAAAAACAATAACAATATTGGGCAGCTGGATGTTTTCTGCAGTATTCCATGTGAGCTTTCATGGTCTCCATACTCGCTGAAAAAAACCTACTGGAGTAGCCTATGTAAACTGGTGCACGCCCCAGTAGAGCGTGGTGTCAAGCCCTCACTGTGCCCATAATAACATGGGAGCGACACATTGGAAAACAACTACAGTGCAAATAAACTGCATAAGCTAGACATTTTCCCTCACAGATTCCCATGGCTATTTGGCAATGCGCATGCAATAAGAAGTAGCCTCTACTCACTAAATTGGCACTTCCTATGGATTTACTCTTGACCGTGGGGCCGCTGGCAAACGTGGATATGGATGGCAGAAGCGTCCCACCTAAAGCCATCTCGACGTCATTTGGAGGTTGCCTGAAATTAAACAGAAAATATCGTAAATCCTCGTGGAGCAGCGAGCGCAGGCTGTTATAGTCCACACGCAGATGTTCACCAGTCAAATGTTGTTATTAAAAGTTTCTCAAGGTCCACACCTCATCAATGAGAATCTGTGTGTGGAGTCCTTTCGGCTGTTCTTCGGTGTGACTGCACCGGGTTTTGCTTCAATATCCCCGGGTTTAAAGTTTCTGCTCCGCGTCGCGCGTTAGGCTATACTATGTTCAAGGACATGCTGCCGCTGATGGGCGCGCCGGGAAGAAGCAGACAGACAGATTGATTTTTCAACGCTAAAGCAATTTTGAACGGGAAGACAGAGAGGCGACGTGCGGGGGAATCCCTCGCGCCTGTTGCCATGCAGCGACCGGCAGTCTGAACTGAGAAAACCGCGTGAGAGGTATCCTTAAATCACTGGAACTGGACCACGCCTTCGTTGCCCCGCAACCATCGGAAAAACATTAACGCGAGGGAGGGAGCACGTGGGGGGGAGGCTGAGGCGAGCGGGGAAGAGAGAGAGAGAGAGAGAGGGCGAGAGAGGTTTGTTTGTATTCATAGCAACGGTACCTATCCTTATTGCTGTTATCCCTGTGAAATGTGGGTGAAGAAGTGTTTTTTTCAGACGCTACAGACCGCGGCTGAATGGGAATACCAGTGTCAGTGAGTATCATTTAGTTAGCTTATATTAGCCTATTTCATTAGCTAAGAAAATAAACTAACACTGAGAGACAACGGGTTAGGTGGGTGATGAACCTGTACTTAATAACAGTAATCAAATAATACCACTTTTACTACATCCTATTATTCATCTATCATTGCTCCACTTGTTTCCGAATGTGTACGTGGATTTATTGCCAAGTGATAGATACAGTGTAATGATTATACCAGAGAAGTAGGTAATTATGCAAAGTATTGTGGGTAGGCCTACACGTTTGGTTTATTGCATCACTGGATTACAATAGGAGCCAACCCCCATACAACATACGCATGCACTTGCAGAGCAACATTTAAGTTAGTTTTATAATATCATATATTATTATTATTATTATTATTACTATTATATCATAATAATATATTTTTACTTTTACAGTTAGTGATATGCTTAATTTAGCAGGCCGGACAAGTAGCCTATATTTCTACATTATACATGTAGATATATATATATATACGAACTGTATATTATGCACATATACATAACAGATATATAAATTATGCTTGGACAAAATTCTCAGAGATAATCACTCTTAAACACTTATCTTGACACAAATGCATTCAAGCAACCCTAATCAAGCCTATCTTTATTAAACAACATTTATTACAAATTACACTCTTGCCCACACGCAAAAAAGCTCCATGAAAAAGACTTAATTCAACACTGAAGTATAAATTCTGTATGGGAAAAACACTTAGCTTGGAACATTAAAATGCTGAGAACAGTGTTGAGTTTGAATTGGGTTCAGGCTGTGTTTGCTCAGATCTAGCAAGCTAACACAAACCTCTCTGTCCACCATAATTAGACACATTTACTCAAGAGTTCAGTGTAAGAGCAAACAAAGCACTTGCCGCTGATCCTGCTGCATCAGGATCTTGTCCGTTAGGCATGTCAACAAACATGCTGTCACTTCAACAGGACACATTTACTGTCACTGTATGTTGGTGTCTTCATTCAAAGTTTTAAATTGCATGAATGCAATGTTGCTTTGGTTGGCAAACAAGAACTGTTGGGAAAAATATAGACTAGAATGGCATGGGAACTTTGTAAGTATGTCGGGCAACCCATGATTTATTGTTTGATATGTAACATTAGGCCCCTTAATCTGACGTGTATCCACGCAGTAATATGTGCATTGTCTTACTTCTCCAATAGCGTGGTGAGACGTGATGGCTTTAAACCTACAATATTTGCACTACATCTCTTGTACTTGAATACCTGCTTCCTACAGCAGGTAGGAACACAATGAAAGCCATGTCATTATAGCCATATTCTTTATGGTGGGAGATAATGGTTTTGAAAATGATCCTGAAAACAAAGGCTTGACTTTGACAACTGGGGTGCTTTGCATCACAATAATGACAGAGAGAGGGGGAATAGAGAAAAGAGATAAAGGAAGAGAAGATGACACCACTGTGTGCTTTTCATGACACAATGACAGTGATTCAGTGACTTACACCAAACCCTTGTATGGAAAATGTTAATGCAACACTTACAGTATTAACTGAATGTAGTGAGAATATGAAAGCTGCAATACCCTGCCCCCAATGAGTAATTTCAAGTCTAACACATTTCCTGATTTTGACATTATGTTAACGGCATTGGTGACATAACTGTAGAATCCGATATTGACTGTTGAGTACTAACTTGATACTTAAGAGGTGTCACATTTTACTCTCATCAGCTTCAACAAGTGTCCTGATAATGCCGTTGCTTATTGGCGTGGATCAAGTGTGGATGTGACGCCAACTTGAAAAAGCAGCTTCAAATAATTACAGTTTTAAAGGTGAGCTCAGGTGCTATTCTTGGCTGCGCCCGAGAGTTTCGACTGCTTAGACATTTAGTGTTTTCAAAACAGTCACAGAACAGCCGACATATTCTGTGGTTATGCTAATATTAATCAAGATCAAACACAGTTGATAATCCAGTCACACAGTTGTGAACATTGATATAGAGTGTAAGTAGTCAAATAAGTCCACTGCACAACTCTTGAGTATTTCAGCTTTCCCCACCTTGGTGTGCATGTGATTGACATGGTTAACCACCAGTGTCCCGCACTTAAGTTCCCCCTCCTGGAAAGCACCCAAGTGAATATGAGCACCAGTGGATCATAACTCCAGATATTGAGGTTTTCAGTGCTCTCTTCCAGATGCTGTTCAGTAATTAAAAAATAGCTTTCATTCTTTCCTTAATTCTTGAAAGCTGAGTCAAGCTTTTTTGATTCTCAGTGCTGCACTTCCCTCCGCTCCACCTCACATCAGCTCTAATACAATTATACATGTGGAACTTTCTGTCTGTTTTGTCACCCTGTGCAAAGCCAAAGAACCCTTGAGCAGCTCAGACAACAAGGCACCAACTACAAGTCTAATTATAATAATCTTTTCCTCTGGCACTGCAGGTTTTCTTTGTTTTTTTTTTAACAGCAGTGTTTTAGTTTAGAGTCCTAATTCCCCATCTAAGAAATAATCTGAAGACTTCACTGGCAGTGCACAAAAAGAGCTATGTTTAAAAAAATGTCATCTAATGTCCACTATTTAACTCCTCCTTTCGCCGTTATATTTGTCACCAACATCTGTTCAAAGATCAGGTATCACAAATTCATAGAGAAAACAACAATAATGAACACCATGCTGTTGATCAGGTATTTAAATCCTTAAATTATGATACACATTAGGGCTGCAACTAATGATTCATTTTATCATCAGTTAATCATTTAGGCTACAAAATGTTAAAAAATAGCACAAAAATGTCCACCACCTTCAGCAGAGCCCAAGGTGACAACTTCAAATTGCTTGTTTTATCCAACCAAAAGTCTAAAACCAAAAAGATATGCAATTAAAACAGTGATATAAACCCAAGGAAAGCAGTAAAGGATCACACTTGAGAAATTGGAAGCAGTGAGTGTTTGCCATTTTTGCTTGAAAAATTACTGAAATGGTTAATTGATTATCAAAATAGTTGATTAATTAGTTAATTTTCTGTAATTTTCTCTTCACATTGACTAATTGTTTCAGCTCTATAAACTAGTGACATTTGTTTCATGTCATGTTTTGTAATGGCTGCATCTTCAAGTGTACATTTGTAACTAAAATCAGAAACTTTCAGGTGATGTATTACAAATTATGTGGGTTGATTAAGACATTATTTAAGTGCCTATTTATAGTCTTTATGGTCAGACCTTTCAAAATCCTCTTAGATCAGGAGACTGCTTGACTTTTTCATTTACAATAATCTACAACGCTCTGTGCTCTGAAAACCCCTCATGGATCCAGGCCTGGTGTTCAGCTCAACACAGTTTTTAGGCCCACAGAGTTCACCACACCTGTTACTGTGGTCCAGACATTCACTAGCAAGCGGAGCCTAGTACATAAATCATCGCAGGGACAGAAATTAGCTCTGGTCATTTTTATGACAAAATAGTTCTGTATTTGTTTTCCAAAGGGCTACTATCCTAACAGACAGGGCTGCTTGACAGTTCTTCTGTGTGATGGTATGCATATGGATGAGGTCTGAGTCAGTGGGGGCTGTTTGTTTGGACAATCCCAGCCAAGCCTCTATAGCTGGACAGGGCTGTGGTCAGGCTGGGACGCAACCAACCAACACTGAGCTTTCATCACGTCATATAATTTAGTGGTGGGCTTCCACAGGGGTAGGGAAATGTGGTTGAGGTATTGGGTGGTGGTCGTGGTCATGTCACAGGGCTTGTGTAAAGTGAAATGGGTTTAGAAGGAAGCAGAGAGAGGGAGAAGTCAGCGAGAAACAGGCTGAGAGGGGGGAGAGAGCTCCTGCCGGGCGGCAGGCTGTCCAGCCTTTGCCTGCCCTGGGATTCCTCGGCAGCCTTAAATATGCCAGTTATTTTTATCCAGCGACGTAACAGAGCCCAGCGCCAGCCCCCTCTGTTACAATATTTCCTTTCTGTCAGGAGGGGAAATGGAGGGGAGCCACTCTTCCTGGTCACATGATTCAGCACAGGCAGCCGAATAAGAGACATACAACAGGGGAAGTGGGTAAGAGCGAGTGAGGGGAGGAGAGGGAACTTGGTTGGCTGCCTCACATCTACACCAGCCCACATATTCACTCAGCACCAAAGTTTAACCCCCTCAACTGGCCAGATGAGGCAGTCTGGTTTAATCAGATGCTCAGACGTCAGAAGCCAAAGGAACCAGAGCAGAGATTGGCGTTCGAGAGCTGCGGAGGAAATGAGAGTGTGGGTACAGCACATAAGCAGACAGAGGGGTGGGGGGAGGGCCCTGTGACGTAAGACCAGGGACCCGCCAGGATTAGAAGCCTCTAAAAAGAAAAGGCCTGGGCCTGGGCTGCCAGAGCTGGAGAAAATGTGTTTCTCTGTCTGTCTGACATGGGAGAATCAGGGACTTCCCATGAGCTCACCTTGTTGACACACAGAGAACTTGGACTAGTTCATGTCTCAATCTGCGCTAACCTCACTACCAGCAAAATTAGTACCAGCCTCACGTCACAGACTGTAACGTTTGACTGATTTGTATTGCTTCACATCCACAGTGGACACATGTCACTTAAATGAATGACCATGCAGCACATGTCAACCTTAATTTAGTTTAAATACACATAAAATCATTGAATGTTTGTCTATATACACACGCACTAAAAATCCCTTGGTGGTGTATATATGGTATGCTTGCGACTGTTTTGTTCTACACTAGCTCATTTACATGTCACTATTTGTTACTGATTGTTAATAATTGTGCATCCTTTGCTGTTTTGAATGTCATGTTTTGTCATTGTGTACAACTTGGAATAAATTTGTGACAGTTTTAAGGCAAAACTTGCGCTTGTTGTGTCTAACAATGGGGCAAAACAATTCTATTTCAGTTTTGGTAAATAACCCAATAGTAATATTAAAATTAACACTAACACTGGGTCAAAATAACAGACTTAATAATTGTAACCTATTAATTAATAGTTATCTTGGGTTTTATTGCGTCAGTGCTTTATTGACCCAAACTGGGTAAAATCTGATTTTTAGTGTGCAGTATTTAATGTTGAAACTACTTAAATGGTGGTGCATTGCTTTGACAGTAACGGAATCAAAGTTTAGGTAAACTGTTATTGACAGGAAAAAGCGGGGTTCAGATTCAGAAAGAAATAGCATTCCTTCGGCACTTTAATCACTATTACAAACACTGCTTCAAAAATGGGTCATCTAGGGTTGAATGCCAGTCAGCAGCATCTGTAGGCTATAAAAGGGATCAGATCTGATATGAGTTTTCAAAGTTTTAACACAATAGAAGACAATTAACTGAGCTCCAAGGAGGCCTAAAGTGCAGGTGCAGAAAAAAATGTAATGGGAACAATCTCTGAAACCATGATAACAAACTGCAATGGAAAACAAGTGTATTCTCAAGGTGAAGCTGACTAACAGGGATACAGTATGTTGGAAATGTATAGTACATTCTTCCATATAATTCAGCTAATCAGCAACTTAATATGGTCCACATCTGTAGCCATGTTAGCAATAAAAGTGATTTATCTTAAAATGTGTCTACTATTTTGTCCACCCCTGTATCTATAGCTTATAAAGTATATTCCACAGGAACATGAGCTATAGAACAATTTAATTTAACACGACCCGTTTCAGTCATGCTTGTGCCATAAAAGCTAAGTGTATAGGCTGTCAGTAAACCAAGACCACATCTTTACAATGTTAGCGAGGTTCCTATAGAAACATATGAGTATTAAAGTTCTTTATTTCTCTGTACGAATCTGTATCAGACCCCTGCTGCACAGCAATTATGGCAATCACCAGCATTCTTAAACCTTCAAGAGCGCTCTGGCATTGATTCACAGGCAGCTAATAGGTCGTCTATGCTCTCAGTGCACTGCTGTTAAACCATGGCCGTCATATTTCATATCACACTTATAGCTTATTCCTTATTCCTTACCTATAGCTAGTTGGAATTTGAGATGCGATTCGATAAAGGCTCGGTTGTTCAGTAACTTAGACTTGTAGCCTAGAGTTTGTGATTTACAGAGCTTTGAGCCTGCATATCATTGCACTTGGAATTTTAATCATCTGTAATGTAAATTTTGAGCTCTCCAACAGATTTAGTTGAAGCCTAAATACTTTAAATAGATAGCTTTAACAGTGAAAACTACCAAATAGCCTACACATCATCTGCTGATGATCTCCAGACTGACTGAACACCAATGAGTGGAGGTGTGCAGATAAAGAGTCTGGCATTATAATATGCCGAAATTCATGTGGTAATTGTTGTCAGATTTCAGGGTAGTAGGCCTCTGCGTTCCTGAGAAGGTGTGGACTCTCCTGTTGTCCCACTGGGAGCAGTTGGGAATGTGTGACCTTTTCCACGGATCGACGTTTTTCAGGCCCTGGATTGACTCTTTGGAAACATGCCTGCCATTGGTGCAACCATTCAGAGATGTAAAATGTTGATAATTATCATAAATATCAGCACGTAGGCGCTGCAGGATGATCCATGGTTTGTAGGAGAGAGGAGACAGTCTTGCTGGGAAACTCCCGTCGCTAAAACCTAATAAATTCGCTGTGCAATAAGAGAGGAGAAACATAAATGTCACCACTGTTTCTTCAAACCTCCCTATGGTATGAACTTTAATATTCAAGCATAAATCTGGGAGCTAGATGGCAAAACTTTGGAAGAGTTGAATAAAAGAGGGATGTTGTGAAGGACTAAAAGGGGATACATGGAAAATTACAGTCAGAAAATACTTAAAAGTTTAAAGTAGAAACTTATTTGTTGCTTATTTCTCACTCAATACCATTAGTTTTCCTTCCTCAGTGCACTTTATCTGTGTATATATATCCCCAGTAATAGGCAAACCACCTTTATGGCAACCTTTTCAAGCCAAGTGCCCAAATCAAATCAGAAATGGCACATTGTGGTAACCTTAATCAAACTACAAATCATTTCAGACTGATCGTCCCCGCTGGAATGCAGAGGAAAGAACAATACTTGACAGGCCCAATTTAAGTGATAGCTTCTCCAGTCTGACGTTTTATTGACATCATGCTGAGTCTAATTGAGGAGGGGGGGTTTCAGTAAGTGAAACCAGATGGGCCACCAGCTCATGAACTAACAGCCCCCCTCTCTCCACCCTTTCTCACTCACTGTCTCTCTCATTCTCTCTTACACTCAGATCTATTTTGGCTCAATGAAATACTCAACTATAAAATAAAATGTCACAAAACTGACCTATTTGGTCAAATTTATATTAATTGTAAGAATCTGATACCATGCCATTTATCATAAAGACACTTGAAGTTGGCAGGGGAAAGTTAGTGGTGAAAGCATTATCTTTGCATGTCGAACTCCATGGATTTTATATCATGGTTTCTTTTTGGGATATACTAATGAATCCCCTTGAAGGAATAGTTTGACATTTTAGAAAAAAAACTCGCCTTCTTGTCAAGTTAGATGAGAAGATTGATACCACTCTTATGTCTGTAGGCTAAATATGTAGCTGGAGCCAGCAGCCAGTTAGCTTAGCTTAGCTGCTTCTTTGGGACAGAGACAGGCTAGCTGTTTCCCCCAGTTTCCAGTCTTTATGCAAAGCTAAGCTAACCGGCTATCAATCTTCTTGCAAATAAGCATATTTCCCAAAATGTCAAACTATTCCTTTGAGCTCAAAGGGAAGTGCCAATACACAACATGAACATGACACACACATGTGCACACAGAGAGAGAGAGAGAGAGAGAGATACTACACAGGCTGTTCATTAGACACATGGATTTAATGAGTCTGAAAAGAAAACTGTCTGTTAGAAGTGAACTAAATTAGTAGTTTCACATGGGCTTCTTGAGAACCAAAATGGGAAATTTGCCACATCAGCAAAACACTCTTCATTTACGGGCATTTTTGAAAAGACATCAGAGACTTTCTGATTTCATACCAACTGCGATCAATAGTGCACTTTGAAGGCATTAAAGTAATTTCACCAACTGTTAATGACATTCATAATGCAGCTTGTAGGCTATGGTACTGTAATCAAATAGGCTTGAGAGAGAAAAAAAAACAGAGTAGTTCTTTAAATTAAATTAGGATTTCCCTGGAAAAACCTTCCACATAAATGGCCATAAACATGACAAAAGCATGGTAATCATTAAAGCTTGGCCATCAGTGGAAATACATGTAACTCTGTTCTAAGACTCTAAATAGTGTGTTTCTTGCCCACTGATTTTATTGATCTTTGGTGGGAAACTGGGTAAATTGTGTAAAAAATGGACTAACTAGAAGAGAAGTAGAATCAATTGAATTCGTCATAAATGTATTGGAAACATTGGAAAAAGCATCAGTGAGACCACTGGAACTGATGCTTTTGAAGATAAACTTGATCCCTGTCACATCAGTTGTCTCATGTTTCAGCTACTGGCACAAGAACACTGTTGTGTGTACATGATACCGGTAGAGACAGAGCTTTGGAGCATTGGCTAACAGTGAGTAGTCACTACAGCAGAACAACAAATATTTAACAGCAACAAGTTCAGTCTTTAAAAGATGGACAAATAAATTATTAAACCACAAATATATTTGCTGTAACTTAAGCCAAGTTTATGTCCCTGTCTGCGTTTCGCATGCAAGGCCACTATACTCACTGTGACTTGAATTATGTCCGTTTACTGGCATATTTGCCATTGGAAGAGATTGGGAGGTGTAATGGTAGCAGATGATGCAATCGTACTCATTCAGCTGTGACTCTTTTTAGCAGAGCAGAGTAGATGCGAGCCCAAAGCTCCTCAAATCCAAGAGTTAAATCTGGAAATGGTGCCCAAAAACTTGCATGAAAAGGCAGGTAATCAGAAGTCATTGTTGACATATGTCAGTTTAGGGCACAGGTTGAGGTGAATGACACAGAGTAGAATTGTTTTACATGTTTTGCTGGTCATTGCCTCCACAAGCTGCAGAGTTTAAAGCATCATTTTCTGCAAAGTTGCCATTTTGCCTGTGTGAACACGCCAAATCCTCCTGAGGAGATGCCAGTTTTGTTGGCGGAATCCACAGTTTCTACAATTGTTTTTAAATGAATGCTTTCATCAGCTGGCAGATTATTGAAATAATTTGGGTAATTATCTTGAAAAGTATCTAACTTTTTCTCACGTTAGTATAACATGAATGCTTTGTGTGCTTTGCCAACAATACCACCAGACTTTTTTAGAGAGCTGTGTGACTCAGGCAGCGGTCGTGTTTCAAACTATGTGACCTCGTTGCCCTGCGTTGGTTTATAGGTCTTACAGCCAGAGTGGACGCTTTCCAGCTTGTTGACGGCGTGAGAGTGTGTGTGCACTTATTCCACTGCCCCACAATGCCAAGCTTCAGTATGTATGCCTGCTCACATACATGGCAGACATGAGCTAGCTACATCTGTACCAGGGAAAATGTGATGCAGACACATTATGGAACTTCACAAAAGGCCAGTAAGACGTGGGCATGCAAACACCATGCAAGCATATGCGCGCACACACTCATACACAGCCCCACTGAGGGAAAAATACAAGTTTTTGTTTGTCTTGGAGGCTTCACCACCAGTGTCACCACATTCACATACAGCAAGAAAAAGTCATTTTGCTATTTAAAGCACACCCATGTTAACAATAAAGGGCTTATTCAGTTGGCCTTGTGTTTGTATTTTCTTGTTAAATAAGTAAGGGGCTCCTTCCTGCGTAGAGCAAACAAGTGCATCAACTGACACCACAGTGCGCAGGATGATGTGAAGAGAATAATCAACAGTGTGTGTACCTGGTGTGTCATTAGGACTCAAAGGAGGAGCTACCTCACTTCCTCATTCTGCATGTGCATTGTGTGTGTCTGAAACATACATATGAATAGAGATAAAGTGTATTGTATACCCAGAAGATTATAGCTTAGAGTGTTAGTTTCTCTCCTCTGTCACAGAGCTGAGAACCACCAAAAAGCATTTTTTGGAACAACTCACCTCTGTTTCCCCTCTGGGTGATTACTGGCCCAGATGATTTTGAACATGGCCATGTTGTAATAATTTTTATTTAGGAAGATGGTTTGCAAATCTTTGTGGTTATTCAAAGAGTTACAAGAAAATTACAGTTTATTACAGTTTATTTTCTTATGTCTACGTGTCTTACTTTCACAGCTTTGCAAAACTCTAATTTGTTATAATGAAATTTTACTCACCAAGTTATTTGCTGAGATCTAGGAATGTGCAACATCTCTAACAAGATTAACAGTCTACAGCCATGCTAGCAGCTCTGTGAGGCTGTTCTTAGGCTAAATGCTAACATCAGCAGGCTAACGTACTCATAATGACAATGCTAACATGCTGATGTTAAGCAGGTATAATGTTTGCCTTGTTAACCATCTTAGTTTATGTTATGTTAGGATGTTAACATTTGCTACTTAGCACGAGACACAAAGTACAGCTGAGGCTGATGGGAGTGTAATTAGTGTGTAGAGTGTAAGTTTTGCAGGTATTTGGTCATGACTATTTGGTCCATCAAATAGTTGTTGAGATGTTTACTGAAAAGAAGAAGTAGAAGTAGGCAAGAAACACAATGGTTTTGCATAAATGTTTTAAACGAACCCACATGCTAGTCGAACTCTTTTGGAAGAGAAAGGACAGACCAACTGTAAAATTATAACCCAAACTGTCCATTGTAAACATCCAACAGAGTTTACAGCCCAACTTCCTGCACAGTTTTGGTGTGCCGTGATGGATTATTACCAACATTTAAAATGCACTCACTTACGTTTTACCCCCAAATACAGTAAAGTGGTTTAGATAATCTGGTTAGATAAACTTTTGGCTTGTCCACAACCTGTCTGATCCTCTAACCATTTCTTGTCCCATCTGAATTCATTGTAGCTTTGTCACAGTGTTCCCAGATCTTAGTGATTACTTTCATGAGTACAATGTTATAATAACTGATAGAATTTATGGTCAAAACTATGAAAATAAGACCCAAGTTGTAATAAACCATAATTATCCTTTAATATAAAGTACACAGAAAACTCATTTTATGGAGGGTGGATTAGATTAAAATATCATCTCTTCCACATACCACATTGATTTTCCCTCTCTTTCTCTTTCTCCTTTCATCTCCTGCCTGTTTAATTTTGCTTCATATACACAGTGCAGTAATATGCACGCATACTCCTCATCAACACATCCACCATGACTTATTCTGCATTCCGTAACAAAGACTCCAGATTGCTTAAGTGTCTGTCAAACCAGTTTTTTTCTCCTCACTATGTTAATACCTCACCACAAAGTTGCAGAGGGAGGGAGGACCCTCCCCTCCCTGTGACTCATTCTTATACATGCGTAAGCAGCCGCGACAGACCTTAGAGTAGTATTCCATTACTCTTAGCATTATTATTGTCTTCATTTTCATCATCATCGCTGTTGTTGTACTGGTAGCTCCCGGTACCAGGCTGGTGTAAATGACGGCTATGTACAGCAACAGAGAGCAACTCACTGTGGCAGCCAGGCTTAGATCATAATGTAGATAATGCAACTCCACGGAAATGTTAAGCTGTTTAGTTTCTATCTTTTTCTTACAGTGTAGCAGGGTTTTTTTCACTATAAGAAAGGAGCCTGAAACTGAAATGACTACAGACAACTACAGACCAAGAAAACAAATAGGAAAGGACAGGCGGATGTAAGATTGAAAGAATAGAGAGGCAGCAGAAAAGCAAACCCATGAAGAGAAAAGAGGGATGTGAAGGGAGGAAAAAGGGGACGATGGAAATGGGGAGTGTGACGAAAGCAGGTGTTGGGGACATATTAACACAACTCTGGGTCAAAGACATATCATTGTCAAGGGGGTTTTCCATTGAGCTGAGGGTCTCTGTAGTATTATGTCACTTTTACAGCCCCATTAAGCCATAATGAGGGTGTTACCTAAATTATAATGTCACAGTGGACACTGCCAGCAATACTATTACACTTGGCTTTGCAAAGTATCGAAGCAGTCACTGTATTAGCTTGTACATATGACAACATACAACCTAGCTCTGGTAATGTTCTGAAATTGAGAAAAAAAACAACAACAGGAATGTGAAAATTTGACTTTGGATCCAAGTGTGGCACCGTCCACAGTCGGGACATGTTCAGTGAGCATGGAGGCACAGAAACCACGTCAGATGTCATCGTGAGAGAGAAGCTAGGGCACCAGGCCAGAGAGTAAATATTCACTTGACAATAATGTGCGTGCTGATCTGGTGTACACACCCTCTGCCCACAGATAGGAGCAGTCTTTTATCTTAAAGTGTACACACACTGGCTCAGTAACAGTGACAGGACAGAAAAATAGCAGAAGTGAGAGAATGCTGATCAGGCATCTTCAGTGAGTATGGAAAATATCAAGAATAATGGTGTGGTAAAGATGCACTATATAACTTGCTTAAATCATTGTATAAATTCAAGCCCAGATTCATATTGCATGTGCTATGCTGTGCCCACATTATCCAACACTAGAGAGTCTGGGGGGCCTCTCTTCTCTCATTTCAGTTTATGTGTTGAAGTGATTTTAGCTGTTTGCTCACACATTACTGAATTCTTTTTCTGAGGTACTTCATTTTTAGGATCCCTGTAAAAACTCTCTTTTATGAGTATGAAAATATGGCAAAGGAAAGGAGCCAAGCGAAAGTCATGAAAACCCTCTACTCACATATTAAACTTGTATATTAAGATAGATGTTAAATGGTTTGACCACTTGTCATTCCCTACCTAAATGCTGTGATAGCTTTTTTCTCTTTTGCCTACTCCATAATGTGCCTCATTCAGCTCCATTTCAAAAGATGCCCTTTTTCTGAGGACCATGGCCTGAGCCACAAAATGTGAGAAACAGAGACAGTTTTTGTTGCTGACGGGAGCAATTTGATGCTTATCATCATTTCTGTGCGCCACTTGGTCTCCACTCCATGTCGTGACCATCTACAGCACAAAATGTTTTAGTTCTGGCAATAGGAAATGTTAAAGTGGACCATAGAATGCTAGCCTCATCTCATAGTTCATCAGATAAGGCCGCAGACCACAAAATGCAGTGAAAAATGCACCTGAGGAGCTTCTCAAAGAAACCTTTTGTAACTTTGTCCCCCTCACTGTCTAAACAAAATTAATAACTGTGCTCAGTGCTAAGGTCCATTTCTGAAATACACACAAGCATGTAATTATTGGCAGCTAATTGGCTAGCACAGCGTTACGGTACAAGGGCAGCGTGGTCATTAAAAAAGCATTTCCTGTTTGAGTTCACTGATGCTTTGATTGATAAGCACAAAGACACAGTTTTATATCCTCAGAGATTGCAGGCACTAATCCAAAAGCAGAGACGTTCCGTGATAAAGAGTGAGTTGTGGGAATGTGTCATAATGTGATATTTGCTCACTGTTGAAGTCCAGTTCAAAATAGTAGACAGTGTCAAGCTGTCTGTGGCAGACAGTTTGGTTCAATGTGGTTGAAATGAACCAGGTTGTGAGACCTGTCGCCCAACCACGTCTAAAGGCCAAAGTGTTCATACCCGCCCCAAACGGCCACACTAAGCTTGCCGTCATAGCCTCCTCCTGGCTGCATCACACTGCCTCACTGAACTCTCTCCAGGAACTCTGTATCTTTTGTGTGTCTTTGTTGTCTCAACGCAAAGATTCGTATATGTATAGGCATAGGCATAATGTTTACCATGTTTACCATCTTAATTTTGTGTTATTTGCTAAACAGAGTGCAGCTGGTGGGAATGGCATTTGCTTTTCAGGTGTTCGGTGATAAACAAAGTATGGGACAAACTGAAATTTTGACCTAATGATGACACTAAAGGAAAAGTTCAGGAATCACAAAGGTGATTACAGTTTATACTGAGGGGGATATGAATGTCTATACCAACATTCATGGTAGTCTATCCAACAATTGTCCAGATGTCAAAAGAAGGTCAACTTCATGGTGTCACCAGAGAAAAGTCAGGGAATCACCAAGTTAATTAGGATACATTATCTGGGTACACTGCATATCTCACACCTAAGGTCACCAAAGTAATGAAGGTTAATCCTCCTAGCACCATGAATGTCTGTACCAAATTCCATTGCAATCCATCAAATAATTGTGGAGATATTTCACTAAAAAACAAAAATGTCAACCTCCTGGTGGCACTAGAAGAAAAGTAATTCTGACCCAAAGTAGTGGACAGACTGACATTGCCTTCCCTAGAGCGACGCCGCGACATGGCCAGAAATGTGTGATAAAAGAGAGCCCTAGAGAGAAGTTCAAATCCTGCCATCTTTCTTACCTTCACATACCTGTACGAGCGCTGCATGAAGTGGGGGAGAGGGTGAGAGGGGTTTCAGACGCAGTTTGAAGCATACTGACACTTGAGGTTACAAACTAAGTGACTAAAAGGAAAGTTGCCCAGCCATGTCATAGACCTAATGCAACCCAAAACAGTAGCTCTTTAATAAATGCTTACTTTGTGACACTTATCATTTTTCATCTTTGTTGAGATGGTATCAGAAGGTCAACTTTGTGGTATTTTTTGTTGTGTTGAATTATGACATAATAACAACCTCAATGTTATTGTTTCCACCCACTGTATGTGTGCCTACTGTAGCAGGAGCATGACTGAGCCTCACACTCAGACCTACTTTCACTATATCACAGGATGCACACAGGAAGGGAGGAACGGGCTGGTTCTTGAGCCCGGCTGGAGAGGAGTAGGCACGCATAATGTTGGTCACAGGACGATGACCTCATAACATCGTGCCTTCAACCCGTAGTTATGCAACAGCCCCAGCGCTTCCTCCACAGCCAACATGGGTGGACAGACAGATCCCCCCTCTCCCTCTCGGGGGGCCGGGTGGAGAGACAGGCCAGAGCTCAGATCTGATTTCGCAGGAAGGAAAGGAGAAGGGAGGGGAGCGTCGGATAAGAGCGCTGCCGTTGCTTTATTTTATCCTTTCTCCCTGTGACCCAGGCTTGTGTTATGAATGCCACAGAGGTGGAGTTATTACACACACAAAGCTGAGCCAGGTCTAATCTTGTTACTATTCTGTTCACTAACAATACAGGGCTCCTTTTACAGGGGCCACGATTCAGATAAGTGCAGTTCAAAAGAAACAAAATGAAGCAAAAGTTATGTGTCGTCTTGAGTGGCTGCTACCACTTCAGGCTGATTAAAGTATTTTACTGATTGGCCTCAGGGCCCTGTGACATTTCAGCATTTCTAAATTCCCCTCAAAGCACTTACTCCTGTCTATTCTCTTTCACTTTCCTCTGCTGTCATTTAGTGAGCTACTTCTTGATGGACTAACAGGTGATTTTGAAGTGCTTGTCTGTTAGTCTGCCCTGGGCCAAAGGGTGTCTCAGTCTAGCTATAAAAAGACAATTACTACAACAGGAAGCTCCTGACAGCTGGAAGGATACACACAAGAAGGGCCCAGCCATGATCAAGGAATGCACACACACCCATGTGCCTGCCTGCGCAATAGAAGTACAAGTACCTTCATACATGCTAGATATCTTTCTTTCTGCGTACACCCATTGATGCTTTCAAACGCACCTCAAACGGCATCCCAGCCCACTCCAAGTTCCCTCCCTTATTCTGCCATGACGTGGCACTTCAACACCAGACAACACATAATCTCTCCACCCACCAGAGGACATGGAGACCTGTGCCAGAGTTTTGACACAGTGCTGGCAGAGGAAGTGAACCCACACCCTACTGGCCAGGGATCAACCACTGCAGACCTCACTACCTGTCGGCCTCGCCTGTCAGTGTAACAGTCAGACAGTCATCTCCCAGCCCTGCAGCATGTGTGTGGGTTAAAATCTCTTTAAAGGAAATGTTCAACATTTTGGGAAATACACTTATTTGCTCTCTTTTCCAATAAAACTTTTAAAATATGTGTTATGATTGTTGAAGGAGAGTGATTGCATTTTAATATCGATTGACCAGTATGTCGCAATATCTAATGTCCCTGCATATACAAAAAAATTACTAATAGTATTTGTTATTGTGGCCCCAGTGTTTTTCTTAAAAATGCTCACTTAAGCTATAGAGTATAAGCATAGATTTGAACATGTGCTTCAACTCCATAGACCATGCTCTTCATTTCAATTGTTCACTAAAAACTGTCTTCTTCAAAAATACAAAAATTAAACATGACAAGCACAGTCAAAAACTTGTGTGCTCTCCATGGTCCATACTTTCACTATGAAAATTAGCCACTTGTTCTAAATATTAACCAACCAGAAGCAGGACTGAGGTCGTTATTGGTCCTTATTAAGCAGTCTACAATGAAACTACAGAACTAGTTATCCTCACAAAATATCAGTTACTTACAAATATTTCTCCATTGTATAAATTACTCTAACAGTATTAATTTAGTCATGTTGTTTGATGATTGCAGTGGATTGCAGTGTCACTTCACTGTCAATCTCCCATAGGTGTTTAATTAGGTTGAGTACTTACAGTGCAGTATACTGTACAGTGCAGTCTGTTAAGTATCTGGACAGTTTATTTTGGCTCTGTGCTCCATCACATTGGATTCTTTCAGTTTTAATTTGACAGGGGTTTCCAACCACATCAGATAAACTGTGTTGAAATTGTAGCCTTTTTTTTAATACAATCCCCCCAAGAGGGTGTGTATAAATATTCCTACATTCACTGACTATGGATGTGCACACCCTAAACACCCTTAACACTGTAATGCTGCACTTTAACCTCATAGTCATTGTTTCATTTCATATCCAAAATGCTGGAGTAGAGCCATATCACTGTCCAAATACTGGACTGTATCAGTAAATTTGTATGTTTACCGTACAGTTTCCGTGTTAGCCTTTACAGTGCATCTTATTTCGAGAATAAATTCATAAACATTTGTAAAGTTCAAAGACACACATTGAAGAGCTGTGTCTCATATAATCTTTCATCATTCTGCTGTGGAGCGTTGCTCAAGTGGACCATGCAAACACTGGCAGAGTTATTTTTCTTTCTTCATCTTTGACTCCCAACTACTAAAGCTGGGCTTATAAAAGTAAATTACATGTCTATAAACTAACCTCCTGGGTTTGTGGGGCCATATTTGAAGTTGCGTCATAGCAGCAAAAAAAAAAAAAAAAACCTAAATTATGTAACACACAGTCATGGTATTCTCAGCTCAGCAGCTGTAGGTATTACGATATAAAATATATTTATACCTTTCAAGAAATCTCAGTCACTTGTTCATGATTCTTTTTTGGCTTGTTTGATCTTTTTTTATCTGTTTGACAAAATCCCCACATTCTTCTAATATACATGTGAGCAGACACAAACACACATATGTACGTCTATAATCAAACTATAAAGCTATTGCTTCAGTCTTCATCTTTTCGGTCATCTGCTTTTGACATTTACGCCTTAATTTGTGACTCGTTAAGCCGCAAAATAAAAATGTTTTTGGTTTTAAATTATCTCTTTTTCTACTTAAAGACTGAAATAAAGATCAAATCAATTCAATTAAATAAAAATGATGCTTATAGGCTATAAGCATAAAAAAAGAAAGGCAAAGTATCCTCTCTCCATGTCCGTCAAAATGTTCATACAGCCTGTCTCTGCTTCATCTGAGCCCTAACTACCAAACAACATATTTCTGACACTAACTTGAACCTTCAACCTTTTCCAGTAAAAATAAAAACATGGAAAACAGGAACATGAGTGCACAATGTGGTATAGCTAGTTAGCTAGTTGCAGCTCTGCCAGTGAAAACAAGGCTACCATGAACAAGTTTTGTCTGTGCATCAAATACCAGCAGATCATTGGTAAACTGCTATCACCACTTTTATCTCTTATCTTACATATTCTGCATGCATATCTGATTTTTGCTATTTGTAGATATGAGTTGGAAAGTTATTATATCAATCCAGTCCTCCAAGTGTGCCAACTCTCAGAACTACATATGTGAATGATCATCACACACACAGGTATCCATACATATTCTGCAATGTACAAATACAAATACAAGGGTGAGGTCGTGGTCTGTGGCTGAACTCCATGGTTACATCCCACACCTGAATACCTGTTTCTCTCATTCTCAAGCTGGCCTACTTTCTTTCACCCACACATGACTCATTGACGACCTGCTATCTGATAAAGACTCATTGTCCTTTTCTCTATTTTGAGAAAACAAGTTTGTCCACCTGGTTATGTTCTGTTACTATTTCCACAGATCCTTACACATTCCTAAAATAATATATTTAACTTCATATGCTTTCAGTACAATATACAAACCATGTGTCTCTTTCACTGACAACATCAAATCATGAACAGTTACAACTGCTGATATGCTCTAATCGCTTGTGGACTGCGTGGGAGGTTTGTGGTGCAATTTACTGCCACAAGGAGGCCAACCAAAGTCCAAGAAATGATGGTTTACCTTAATGACAAGAGCAGAAAAAAACAAGCTTTAAGGAAAACCCACTCCTCTGGGAGACTACAGGAGATTAGATTAAACATGTTATCGCAGGTATGTGGTGCTCTGGATTTCCTTTGAGCTGAATCACTGGCTACAGCAAAGGTTTCCAGTGACCTGCATACCTCACAGCAGGACAGACACACTTTTCAATTACATTATAATTACTCTGAACTTCACTAATTGTTACACAGGGTTCTCAGTAGTGTTCTATTTCTATTTCATGCTTTTTCTTTCCATATTTTGCCATGTTAATGGCATTGGCTTTAGGGATGGCAATGTTGGTTGGTTGGACTTTTCCTCTAACGTCACCATGAGGTTGACATTTGTGGTTTTGAGTGAAATGTCTCCACTAAAATATAGCATTGATTGCCATGAAATTTGTTACACACATTCATGTTCCCCTCAGGATGAACTTTCCATATAGCGCCACCATCAGGTCAAATACCATGTCCAATACTTTGGTTTATGACCAAATACCTGCAAAACTAATGACACTCCCATCAGCCTCAGCTGTACTTTGTGTTTAATGCTAATTAGCAAAAGTTAGCATACTCACACGCTGTTAGTATTGTCACTGTGAGCATGTTAGCATGCTGACATTAGCATTTAGCTCAAACACCGCTGTGCCTAAGTACAGCCTCACAGAGCGGCTAGCATGGCTGTAGACTCTTAGTCTTGTTTCTATTATTTCTCTTTTACCACTTTTACCACTTTCATCACTGATTTCTATCCTTTTCCTTCCTGCTTTTCTTCTTTGCTCTTCTTTTCCTTCTGCTCTTCCACCTCCTCCTTCTACTTCTCTTCCTCAATCTTTTCCACAAATGAAATAGTGAGTGTCCATCCAAAACTCTGACTGACTACAGAGAACCCCAGAGGACACTACATACTTTCACCCTGCCCTAACATGCGTGCACGCGCGCGCGCGCACACACACACACACACACACACACACAAATACACATAACCCTTCTCAGCTGCCTGTCCAATCACCACACCCGTCTGCATGACATCAGCCTGTGATGTCATCATGGGACCAATGCTGGCATGCCGTCCAGTGCAACTTCATCATCAGCATCATCATCCCTTGGCAGTGGTGCACGAGCCTCGGGTGGGAGGCAGCTGGATTGTAACAATTCCTTCACCCTTTGCACTTGTGTGTGTGTGTGTGTGTGTGTGTGTGTGTGTGTGTGTGTGCAGAGGGAGCAGAGGGGAGGCTAAAAGACGCAATTGCTCTAATTCAAACAATCTGAGCCAGATGGAGCTTGGCTTTCTTTGGCTATGTCGTCCTGTTCATGAAGCACTTTCTGAACAGATTTGCATCGTGTTTGTCAATATTTCAACCGCAAGGTCAATTTTACAATGACAGAGCTTATTAAAGAGGAAAAGGAGAGAGGAATGTGAGGCAGGGGAGAGACAGGGATCAGTGGAGAAGGGAGAAAAGATAGACACATGGGAAAAGAGGCAATGGTCTGAGGAAAGGAATAAGATTGCATGGAAGGGACTGAACAGGATGGGGTGGGATGACAGGGGAAGGCGAGACATGATAGGACAGGATGGGATGGAACAGAACAGGGAATGATACAGTAGGGTGAGGTGAGCCATCACACAATGTGGCAAGACAGGAAAAGCAGTGCAAAAATATGATGACAGGTGCAAAAAGGGGATTGGATAGGTGCATTTAGTTTGAGAGGGAAAGTAAAAAAGTTGTAGGGACAAAAAGGGAGGAAACAAAAGATAAGTGCATTTGAAGATCTTGGCATTTATCTTTATAATTATTCTATGAAAAAGCAGCGCTTATTTACAATTACAAATGCGGGGTACAATTGCCAAAAGGGAGGAACATAGAAAAAACATGTGACCCAGTGCGACGGTGTCACTCATTGGTGTGGTTTTAGTGTTTTTGGAGCAACAGTGGAGCTCTATGGCAGAGAGGAATACGCTTTATGAGGCTTTGGCCACACAGGCAATATGTGTTAGTAGGATCAGCTCATTCTTGGTTTTGTCTTTTTCATGGGATTTGTTGACAATAAAAATAATATAGAATACTGCCGGACTTATCCTTTAATCAAAGAGAACTTTACTGCAGACATACATGAGGCTCCTTTTTTGACCTTTTTTGACCTCCTTTTGGCTCCTTTTGAGTTACCATTTTGAACTACATTTCCCATGTGTACTTGTGTGCTCCATTTGCTGTCATTATAAACTGTAACATTAGCCCTGATGAAGGGCTGGTAACCAAACGTTTGGCTTTACCATGCAATACTTGCATTTGTGTGGAGATCCCTCTTTTCTCCCTATTTGATTTTTTGGTCTAGAACCTTAGCAATCTGAGTGCTGTGATCTTCTCAAAAGTTGAAGCTTTTCTCTGATAATGATAGCAGTGTGGGATAAAATCAAAGTTCAATCGTTCACTGGCTATTCCACGCGGCTGGACTCGGTCAAACTGATGAGCTCGGCATGAGTCTGAATAGCTTGGCCCAAAACTGCATTAATAATGATTAACTAAGACTTTGTTACTCTATGAGTTTGTGTCACTGGAAGTGGCTCTGGCTCATCCAAGCCAATTGTTCATGAAAACTTATTGTGGGGAACCACAGCACTCTGGCGCCTGTGCAGTGAGTGTATGCCCTGGAAACAGCCACAGTGTTACAACACACCTGGAGCCCATCCCAAGGACAAAGAGACAGAGAATGAGAGACAGACAGACAGAGACAGATGGATGAGCCCGTAACCTCAGAGCCTGTGACAGCATCCCAGCTCTCACTGCAGACCTTTTTACTCTGTAAATTAAGTCTACAACTGGTTTCATTGCTTCATGCTGGACCCTCTCTCCATCCTGCTGGCTGTCAGGCATTAGTGTTAACATCATGCTGCCATTCTGCATAGATCGCCTCCAGATGTTGTCATGTATAGTTTACATTCACTAAAGCAAAATACTCAGGCACATAATGTGAGACATAAACTGCCTTTTACTATGTTTGTTTTAAACTGTTCTGCCTTTTCTTGACAAGTCTTTTTGCTTACCTGACCCCGCAGAAATTTTTAAAATTGTTAATTGTTAAAAAGTGAAGATGTTGCATATCTTACTGTATAACTGAAGCAGCATTCACAGCACCAGGCCCTTAGCCAATGGCCTTTAACCCACTCAAGGATGTAGAGGACAAAAGTATGTAAATCTGATGATCTCAAATATGCATTTTTCGTTGAGAGAACCCTGAAGGTGCCAAAGGGAAAATACTGCATATACTTTACAGTATTAAGCTGAGTTGGACAGTAGAAATCATCAGTGATGAATGTTTTACATTAGGGTAATAAAGTGGACTGGAAGAATCCACATTGAATCAATAGTGCAGGGCAGCTTGCCAAACCATGTCATTAACCGCATATTAATTCTGGCAGCAGCCGCTGAGCCACATTTTGATCGAGGTGGTTTCTAGAGGAGTGTTTACCAAAACAAGACTTCCAGCTCTGCTTAAGTGGTTTCACAGAGCTATCCAGTGACGTAGGAAACCTCGACATATTACTGACTTTATGTACGCATGTAGAAATGTGTACTTTCTCACCAGAATGTGCTATGCTGTGTACTGATTCCCAAAGAAAATTAAAGCCTGGTTCTGCAATGGATCAAAAGCACAATTGTTCTGCAAACACAAAAGAGTGTGAAAAGCTGTTGACTGGAAAACTTTAATGTATTAAACATAATTTTATTCTAGCAATAAACTGCACTAAAAGTCATGAAAATAGTACAATCAAAGAGGAGATTTTAGTTGGAATGTGAGGCTAAGATTTACCACAAACTTAAATGCACCTCAGTACCTTATGGACTCTTTAACGTCAGCAGTGTATTGAATATCAACCATACAATCTTCCACCTTCCTCCACCGCTGATATCTCATTCTTCTCACTCCAAATATAAGACATGTGTCAAAATGTTCCTCCCCTAATTGACCCCTAATCACATTTGCTGAACACACAGACGTCTGGGGGGTCTGTCGGAGTTATCTCTCCTGAGGGTGTCATGTTTGCTCGGCCCTTTCCGTCCGGTACGGGCTCGGTTCCTTTTCAATATTCCCTCAGCTTTGTGTATAAAACTTTAATCTTGGTACTGCTGAATACACAAGGAGAGAACATTATAGTTAAAGTGATGCATTTGGGATTAGCAAAATAAAGACTTAAGGCACAAGGATGATAGCGCTGAAATAATGAATTTCAGTGGAACATAATTTAACGAGAAAGACTTTTGAGACTCAGTCCCGGCGTCTAGAGCAATAGGTTGAAGATGATGGAGGTGAGAGTTCATGCTGATACTTATTATTGCCTGATTAAGATGTGTGATGACCACTGACCTCAACAAAATCTGAACCATGTGTGGCCAAAAGAGGACACTAATAGAACTCTGATGAGCATTCTTACAACCTTGTATTGTACGAAGGCTGATCAGTTAAAGTTGCATGAAACCCCATCTTTGTCCATCTTTTTTCTCTTGCTATGATTTTACAGTATTTATGTGACCAGGCTCATAGAAACTTCAAGCTCAATATCTTTATTTTCTAGGTGAGAAATATTATTATTATATAAAAAAATCCATAGACAACTTTTCAACGTTTACCCCCCCTAGCGTTTCCAAGTGGTATTAATGCGGCGCTGCTGTCACCAAGTGAAGCAGATCGCTTTCAGTTTTCCTCAGAGCTGAGCTATTACCAACAACACAGGACACACTGCATTTGTTTCCAATTTTCTGTTAAGAAACGATCAATACCACTTTGGAAATAAAAGAGAAGAAAGAAGCATGCTCACAGACAAGGTAAAGTGAAATTGTCATAATTTTATATTGAGTAATAACATAAATTGGGTGTTGCTTCACACAAACAAGTACGTAACTTCAACAGGTGTTGGCGTAGGGGTGGAGGGGGGAGTAGAAGAAAACACTGCCGTGTAGTGCTTGCTCATGGTGGAAATCTTTGGGTCTCTGTAAATAATAATATAAAGAGTAACGTTATGGTCTAGACCTGCTCTATAGTGCCCTGAGATGACTTCTGTTATGATTTGGCGCTGTATAAATAAAACTGAATTGGTTTGTTTTCTGGCTGCTAGCGGTAGCGTTTTGGACTGTACCCTGGCTGGTCCAAAGCAAGAAGTAACCGTAAGAAACCTCGATCTCAGTGCTACGATGGAGGCAGAGTAAAACACCCGGTAGTCGGTTTGGAACCCTCTCAAGTCCCGCAGCTCTCTCCATCGGGTGAATGCCAGTCCAAGGTTCACTCTTGTTTTTCCTAGTTTTTTATCACTTTCCCTCTTTACAGTTACTCAGGTTGTTCCGCTGTCCGTCATTTCCGCTCGCTGGGGATAGCTACCAATAGCTACCGGAAAATAAAAGCCCTATTCCTCTTCTGTTTTGGTGGTGCAGTGCAATGGTTGACCCACTTCCTTTGTGCTGTAAATCGAGCCGCCTTTTTCCCAGGCAGCTCGTACCCAGGGACAGACAGAATTGCACAGTGAAAGCGAGGGTTATAGGAAAGCAGTCTAAACGCCAGTGGTGTCATTATTTTCTAGCCATTACATTGTGCAATCAACATTTACTTCATAATGATAAGTTCAAATAAAAAAGTTGTCTATTGTCACTTTAAAGGAAGTCTTGGCGAGTCCACAGTGTAAACCCAGCGATGTATGTAATTGTTTCAAGTTGATTGATTCCAGTCGGGCTAAAAGTGCTTGAACACTAAAAGGCTCAATGTTAATTGGATTTTTATTAAGTTTCTGGTCACGACAATGACTCTAAATGAGTGAGTAGCTATGTGGATTTACACTGACTTTTTAAACTCCATACAAAGTATGTTTTATACTTTTGTCAAAAACAAACAAGGAATAAGAGTTAAAGCCATATTACCCTATTAATGTTTTCATAGTCTAACAGGAAAACTGAATCATTGGCTTCAACTTTCACCTCCGCTGCATCTCTGACATCAGCGCTCAGTAAACCATTGAGAAGAATTTGGCAGCTAATATCTGGCTCTAATTAGGAACTCTGTCAGTGCTGTTTGGAACAGAGAGACACAGAGAAAAGTTGGGAAACAGGGGTTTAATTTTGCAATCAGAGATAGTCTTAACTCAATTTTTTTAAGTTTTCATCATCAATAAAACTTTTGATATGTCTTTATGCATGTAGTTTCATATGAACCACTCATATCCATCAATGCCCTCCCCCCCAAAAAATAAAAAGCAGTTTTAAAATGCAAATATATTCATGTTCATGAAAAGTGACAGAGGTATTTTTCCCACCACATGAGGATTATGGGAAGGAAACAGCCAGTGGTTTTCACATCAAACTAACGTGGTGGAAAGTGAGGGTGTTGTGGTCAGGCTGGTCGACGGGTGCATATGGCCTTAAACTCTGGTGACCTGGGTTTCATTCCCAGCTCGTACCAAGGACTTTTCTATTGTGGGTGAAAAGTTTCACTTTTTAGGAAAAACATTTCTTATTTAACCATTATCAAAACCACATCCTAACTTTAGTTTCTCAATTTTAACCATAATCTGAACCAAACAGTTTTACATGCCAAACCATAATCCTTTTCTTAAACACAACACTATATCTAGTTTTTGGAAAGTAATCTTCACATGATTTATGTTGACAACATGCAATCTGAATTTAAGAGATGTGCTCATTTCACTTTGTTGTATCATGGGCATATCATTATACAGAGCTGCTAGCATGGCTGTAGACTCTTAGTCTTGTTCATTTAATTATCCTAAAAGAAAACCTGGATACCTTGAGGAGTAGAAGCTGTAATCTCTTCTTGGTGTTCAGAGTCGGAAAAGGATTAGCCCTGACACAGGAAGGTATTGTACATGCATATACTGAATATGGCTAACATGCACATTTTGTAAACTTAATGTGGCTAAGTGCATTTTGGGGCCAAATATAAAACAAAAGAAAAAAAGGTATTAATGGTTTAATGGCAGAAAGAAAACTCCTTGTTTGCTTGCTGTAAAATGAATAACAACACATTGTTGTTCTGTTGACAATAAATGCTGCTGTAATTTATGATATAGTGCGACAGTATACTTCTCTAATATGGATGTATTACTTTGTTGTTTCTTCGACTTTCCTGGGACAATCTTTTGTTGTTATTTATAATTAAAATGCAGCGACAAAAAAAACCAACCCAGAATGTTAATAAGTCAAAGATGATTTGATGGATTCAGGCCGGGGAAGAAAAGCAGCTCAGTGCTTGAGTAAACACACGTTTCACATACTGATGGCAGAGGCTCACAATGACTATTTCATTAGTCTGCCAAGCTATAGAATACATACAAACACATACACTCACACTCACAGCTACTTTTACATGCTTGTACAAATCAAGATATTGTGGAAGTTGGCGCTGTTATATCCAAATGTACTTGTGTATTTTGACATTTACATATAATATTGGATAAAACTGAGTCGCAACAGTTAGCTGTGGTGGTAGATGTACTGCCAGGTAACAACAGTCAACAGTAATCAGAAAATATTTACCATTATCTTACATTATGTTTAGGATTGCTATTGAAAACACTTTTATAGGATCACTTAGTTTACACACAAACACTCTGCCTAAGTGAAGTTATGATTACTATAATCATATAATGTGCTAACCACCTCCAGTGTTTCCCCCTCGACACAGAAAGATTGATGGTGGCCAGTCAAACTGTTCCCCGAGGAATCCTTTAAAACCCTCCAACAATGTTGATATAACAAAGATTCATTATGACTTTTATAAAATACGTTGTCCAATAAGATTGTGAAAATGATTTATTGCCTTTCGGGGGGAACATTCCTAATTCCTAATAAATTGCAATAATTTCAGGGCAATCTGCTTCATCTAAACCAGTTATACTACACTACATGTAATGTCTTTTACTTGCTAAATGAATTAGCATTATTGCAAACAATGATTTTCTCTGGGGGCTTTAACCACAGGAATCTGACAAACTCTTGCTATTAATTCTGGTTAAATACCAAACTCCAGACAGCACAAATATAATTGTAAGCCATTAAGCCAATATAAAGTCTCAGCTGGTTCGCAGTTGCATGTGCAGCGTCATTTCTGTTTATATTGCTCAATCCTTTATTGTCGAGTGCTTTAAGAATTAAAGCTGATTTAGCTTTTGAAGTAGCAGAGTATTCGTTGTGAGTGAGTATTTGTTTCATTGGATTTCTCAAGAGTCATGTCAGCCCAATATTAGCATTTCAACAGGAAACTGAATTCCAGAAGGCATCATATCCCGCACTGAATAAAAGATTTACAGTGCAAAATGCAGTGGTTCAAACCAAAAAAATACGGATTAAAAGATGAAATTGCACACTCAGTCATCAGAGGAATCAATCATTTATTAATCATATGCCACTATTGCCTTATCCAAGTGTTGATCTAATTCATCACAAGCGTTTAAATCAGTCCTCGGATCTACTAATTATTCACTGCTACTTTTGCTGTGGTTCAGTGGCCTTCTTAAAAATGGATCGAGTCTCTCCTGCCGAGTGAAACATGGTTTCAATAACAACACTGTAACAATTTGACAATCATCATGGTTGCCATTCGCCACATCTGAAATCAGCACATTCTTGGCTCGATGCGTCACCTTGAGGCAGTTCAGAGGAGCCATACCTCTTGTGAAATGAATGCATGTATTTCTCGCCAAGGTCAAAGGTTAAAAAGTCTCATCTGACAAATAATATTCACACTGAACTGAGGCAATCACTTGAGATACTGTTTTGTTGTGAGTGAAAAGGAGCTTGATTTGTCGTTGGGCCAATGAAATGAGCTCATCAGTGCCACATGAGGCAACATCTGGGGTGTAATGAGCAACTGCAAACGTTCTGATTGAGAAAGTCCTTTCACCTTTACAAACACACAAACGACTTAAAGCCCCTGAACACTTGGTTTCAAACCCAAAGTATTTGTCTTAAATATTCATGACTAAACGTAAAACATTTAAAGTTAAAATGCAGAAAAATTAAAGAATCTTCTCCATCAAGACTGTGTGGCTATGGTTTCATCCAGTTTGATTGACTGTGAACAAATAAGCCAACAACTGTCATCAGATGTCGATTCAAATGTTGCTACATCCTGATTGGTGCACAGAAGTACGTGACATTGTATTTTTCCTACCGAGTCCTGCCCACTTTCAATTGGTGAGGAGATCACAGTCTAAACAGCACAGATAAAAATCTCTCAAGTGAACCAACCAAAACTTTTCAAACTCTTTCAAAAAATTGTGTGTTCATGTAGGACCCCATCACTCATAGTAAGAAGCTGATAGAGAAAATAGGTTTTCAGGGCCTTTAAGATTGAATCTAGATCATTCATATCTTGATTTCTTTTGACATGGGTGTCCTATGAAGAAGAAACTACATTTCCATCTCACTGCAGTGGTCTTAAATAGACAAATCTAGCAACATTGGCAACACTTGGTTGGTCTTGACACTGTTGCACAATCAGTAAGGGACATTGCCTCTGTGGTCTGGAAAAAAACAACAACCTGTAGCTATTTGTGTAAAATTGAGAAGAGCATTATATTCTCCATAAATTTCAATGCTACATGCCCGAAATGCAAAATGTGAATTGACCACAGAACCTTGAAATCAGAGCAAACCAGTAAGATGCAAGCATGAACACTGGATGTAAAATCCATGAATGCAGCATCATGCCTCTCTGTTTTCTAGACTGTTTTCAGTCAACACTCTTGACACAGAACACCACAACTTGACAACATGCCAACAATAAATATGTTACTTTAACAAACCACTATGTGTGTACAAATGCTTTTGGAGTTTGCTGCCTGGAAGAAAAGGGAGATGGACGGAGTCAGATAAAGAGGAAGCAAAAGACATTTTTACAAGGTGCCATGAAGAGAGGAAATGGGTTTTGAAGCTGTAGTATATTTTTCATTACATCCTGGTGCTAAAAAACATATATATTCCTTTTTATTCCCCTGCCAGGTAATAAAACCCTAATTGATTATTGTGATAAAATTAAATAAACCTTAAGCTGAGCAGAGTTTGGTAAGCAAACAAAGGGTGACTATCAGGGCAATCCACCGTAGTATCACACTCAGAGAATGACCTCACAAATCAAACATAACACAGTGGTTGTCTTTAGTGGTGCCATTCTTTTATGACCATGGTTATTTCATTAAGCATAGCAGTGAGATATTTAGGGTTTAAAGGAACAGTCAGTCAAGAATATCAATAACAATTTCATGCTGGCAGGTCCCACAGAGTGATACCTGTAGTGTGTGTTTGTAATCTTAGCACAAGGACTGGAAACAGCTAGCTCTATCAACGGTGAAAAACAGCGACTCCAGCTGTCTTATTGACATATTATCTAATTTTCACGTTATATCTCATCTATGTATGTCAAAGGTAGTATTATTATTATTATCCCCGAGGGGCAATTTGGTGCACAGCCAGCAGACAATACAATCATTATCAACAATGTACATGCACCAATTGACATACAGACACATAGATTTACATAGAGTTATTCAACAGGCCAACAGCAGCAGGGACAAAGGAGTATTTACGTCTATTGGTCCTATGTGGCTTTAGAGGTACTTACAATGTTGGATTTATTAAATAAATCTGCACACCATCTCCGCATGTCCATTTTGTAAGCAAGGTGAAACTTTGAAATGGGAAACTTGAGAAGAGTTGCACAGGCACTGGTTATACAGTACATGCAAAATATATTGATTCCAATTATTCAAACCTCTGAGCGTTAGTCTGTTAGTCTTTTCCTTAATACATTTTCTTTATCTGGAGTAAATAACATCATAGCATAGAAAATTTGATCTAGAATGATTGGATATCTCGAGAAAGTTTGTCCACTAATTTAAACTACACTTCTAAACCTCTCAGTGAAGCAGAACTGTCATTGTAAACTAAATGTCCAATCACCCAAACAAAGCACATGGTTTTATTAAACCGATAAGCCTCAGTGACTTTCTACAGTTTGACAGTGATTAGATTCAGGCCAGAAAAGGGTGCAAACTAAGTCAAGGATATCCTCACCGCACCCTGCAGCAGGCGAGCTGTGTGTGCAATGCTATGCTCACTATTTTCCATAGTTCAGTTTCATTCCAGATCTAATTTCAGAAAAAAAAACATGTTTATGTAAAACATGCGGTCCCTCTCACACCTCTTTCTCTATGTTTTTACCACTTTTTTTCTCCCTCTCTTTCCTTGCCTCCAACGACATTCTTGTCTTTTTCTTTTTCTCAGTTTTTCCTACCCCCCCCCGCTTTCCCTTTGTTTGTGCTCTCCAGCATGTGTCCTGTCCTGTGGTATTTCTTTACTGTCCATATGCTCTTAGAATTAAAAGTGGGGGAACGGAGGGAGAGAGGAGGTGGGCAGCTCAACCCTCCTCCTGAGGGAGCATCTGCTTCTCTCTTTCCTCTTATTCACAATCATCTTCCTTTCTCTCTCTCTCTCTCTCTCTCTCTCTCTCTCTCTCTCGCTCTCTCTCTCTCTCTCTCTGCGGACTAACAAACAGCTCTGACCTCAGACAGTTGGATACATTACAGAGGAGCAACATGATATAAAACAAAAACTATGTAGCCAAATGACAAATCAGGTTAGGGATGTGGCCGAACTCCAGTACATCACAAAAAATAATTTGCAGATAATTTAAATAACAATCCCCTCATATGTTGTAATCTGACAAAAACACCTATTCAACTCTGACATGCTCTGATATCGTGTTTTTTAACATTTGGGTAAAATTAAAGGTCATGTTCCCCACATGCTCTTCATAACACCCTACGAAATTTTTGAGTTCAGCTGCTATGTTATTTATATTATAGCTTTACAGCAGATAACTGAAACATCATGCTGTCAGTAACGAAAGTTATTACAGGCACAATTTAACCAAGGAACAACTTGTGACAAATTATTAAATGTCCAAAAATGATATATAATAGTAAATGTTTTTCAAAATGTGTATTTCTAGCTTTATAATAATAAAAGTCAAAGCCAGTCAGTTGGTGTGTTAACAACAATGATTTTGATTACTTCTTAGTGCTGTATTTGGGACAATCTCTCATTGTAAAATAAGAAATGATGAATTTGACTCATAGATGGTTACAGCTTGTAAAAAGTTTTTGTAGCTATTCATGTCCATATAATTTTAAATTTCAACGCTGTCTCACTGTGTAAACACACATTTACAGATCGACTTCACATATCCGTCAGTAAACACTGAAGCAGCTGAAGTGTTATGCACTCAATGTGTCCATAAATTACCAATGAACCCAATAACACACCCCGAGAAGTCATTTTCCATGAGCTATTCCAGAATATGACTGATATAAAATTTCATATCTCCAAACGATGCTTTGAAACATCCCATGAAATACATCAGCCTCATGTTGCTCGTGAGAGGCTGAGCAGCTGTTTAAAGCGAGCCGAGTAACACAGGCGACATGTAATGTACGTCTCAGCGGGCGCAATAAATACTGTAATAAAATTATGATAGTGTCAATGTTTCCAACCTCCACGATGGAGGAGAAGTGAAGCGAGGTCCAAGCACTTATGTCAGAGACAAGGTCTTTTGTTATGTGACATATAAATTTGAATGGGTCTTATTTATATGTGATATTTAAGTATTTAATCAAATGCAGCTCTATTAATGTGTGTAGTGAGTGATGTTGCCATGCTTTTAATCACTGAGACTATGAAACTACTATGAAAAAAATACGAAATTATGGATACTATTTCATGTCACTTGAAATTTACCTGTAAATAATCTGGGAGTGATGATTTCATATTTCAGCGTGACAAAGCAGAGTATTTAAATTTTTAATCATATGGAAAACTGTTTAATTCTGTTGTAAAATAGAACTGAGCCCTATGCTTTTCTATGATTATGAAATTACCTTTTAAATACCTTTTTAATCCCTCTCACATACTATGTCATTGCCTAAACCATAGCTCAGCTCTTTTGTTTCTTGTTTATAAAATTACGTTTCCAACCCTCCTTCCATTATCTGCTCTGCCCCGCTCCCACAAACAAGGACTAAATCTGCAGGGCACCATCCCCGCTCTGCTGACTCAGACCAGATCAAGGCGTGGGGAGTCTTCTTTTTGGCATCGGGGCAGGAGAGAGGATCTGGAATTGCTGGGCATCACGCCATGTGACGACAGTGCCACACTTGTTTTGTACGTGTAAACGCATAGCAGCGAGCTTTACATCAATAACGCCACATACATTTCCTCACTGCGTAGGCAAGGGCGTGTAAAGGGAGCACGCTTCTCTATTGTTGATGATTCATGTGTACTTTTTAAAGGGATGAGTTCTTTTTCAGGTTAGCATACAACATGTCCACACTTGACCTCCTCCATGTGCAACCTCAAGGTGAAGGGTTTGGTCCATTTCATAAAGCTCCTGCTACATTGAGCTGCAAGCACGACGCAATTGCATCATCGAGGAACAGATGTTTGTGACTTTTTGTATCCAAACTCTCTCTCCCTCTTGCGCTTGCCTCACTCTACTTCTCCTCCATGTACTGTATGTACTTTACCCTCATGTAAACTCTTTCTTTTCTTTCAGTGCACCTTCTGGGACATTTACAAGGCTTTCCGGGGAGGTTCACTGAACGCATAGAGATGATACATTTACTTAAGCGAGATTAGATGACACATAAACAAAGCAACATATCACAGCAACCAGGGTTTCAGTCTGTCATAAAGTGAGGGGGGAAAAAAAGGAGAAGGGGAAACAAGGTTAAGAAATAATGACAAAATCATGCTGTTCGTTTTGGCAACAAACACAGAGGAACACTTCAGAGGGGATCCAGGGAAACTGAGTAAGCATATTTGCTTTGCTCTCTGGAGTGTCTTCAGCATGTATCGCGGCGGACAGAAGATGAGGCTGCTATGTATTATCAAGGTTTGAGTTCAAACTTGTGTAAGACAAGTCATCTGTCTGTCTTAGGCTTTTTCATGTTCCACTCCGCTTCCCCTTTTTATACAGACACAAGGTATGGTTCATTAGCAGTGTGAGAAATGAGAGCAGATTTCTCACAACGAATGAACAACCCTGTGTTTTGTAGTGAGGACTCTTCCAGATTTCTACTAATTATAGGCCAGAGGGGGTACAAGTTCAACCAAACAGCTTAACACACATCAGAGAAATTAATGTTTCTGCCCTTCAAAGCTTCATGAACGTATGTATCCTCAAACCACAAGCTGCTAACATACTGTAAAGAGAGCTATATTAAGTGAAATATGAGCCAAATAATGACTGTCAGACTACTTCTACAGTATGCAGGCTTCCACATGTTTATGTTTAATCTGCTTTATCCTTTGTCTGTCTTAGCCATACCTGAATACCTCTGTAAGGAAGAGTAAACATAAGACAGGCACGTATAAACCCTTCACATACAAGTTTCTTACTTTGTGTACCCTTCAAGGAATAGTTTGCCATTTTTCACATCACTGAGGCAATTCAAAGTGCTTTACATAGGCAAAGAAAATAATTAGAATGACATTTAAAACTGTAAGAATAAAGATGAGATCAAATGAAATGAGATACATGAAATAATAATAAATAGATGTAAGTTGCCAATACAACAAAGGAAATAAAAGTGCAAGTAAAAGTGCATTAGAAAGTGCAAAAGTTTCTGCAACTTTTTGTCACATATGCAGTACTACTGCCCAAGAACAGTAAACAAACTGATGTGTAAAATTGGTTTATTAAATTGGTATTCTAGATATCGTGTGCATCCATTTATACACATTTCCCCAATATTCAGCCTGACATATTTGGTATTTTTGGAAAGATCAGGATCTCCACTAGAATTTAAAATAAAGTTTTTTAGGTTTAAAAACATTTTTGGCTGCACAGCACGAGTTTGTAATGACTGGCCCACCGGCAGGGTGCTGCTTGACCATAAAATCCAGATACAGCATGTCGATGTCTTCTGTTACCTTTCAGGAAGTAAACCTAACACTTGTATGCTTCTCACCCCCTACCCATATTCTGCAACCTTTACCTCCCTCCATTTTCTTTTTCTTCTCCCTCTCTCTCTCTCTCTCTCTCTCTCTCACACACACACACACACACACACACACACACACACACACACACACACACACACACACACACACACACACACACAATGTCAATGACAGTTAGAAATCTAAGCTATTGATGGTTACCTTGGGAAATGCCAGAGTTTGGTCAGAATAGCCTGAGCCATTTCTTCCCACACCTGCTGCTTTGTGTCACATTATCCCTGAACATCCTCTCTGGTCACCTTATCCTGGCCTTCCCAGAGTATATAGGATGACTGGCAGGATAATTGTCAAGTGCTCCAAAATAGCAGGCAACTTATAAAATATGATAAATATTTTTTTAATGTTAGAATATTTAATGTAGTTTCAATTTTCCTGCAAAAACAAATATAGTGAAGCATGACAGAGGTTAAGTTGTTCCAGGTTGCTATGAATTGCCCATTTTACGCAGGAAATATGTCACGTAGATTTTATTATAGTACAGTTTATATTGAAAACCTCTCTTTCACTCAGCTTTCCCTCACTAGGATACACAGGTAACCAGAGCAGCCAGTGGAATCAGTGACATCGGACACCACCAAGGAGAACTGACTTTTTTCTCCGAGCCACGGAAAACACAGGATGCAATCTAGGCCTCTCACAGTCAGCACGCTACCCAGCGACACAGGCCCAGAGCTTGGGTTACCACCTTACCCTCTTCTCTTTGTGCATCTCTCCATTCAGCAGCGAGAAAGATAACTAGAGCCGTTTCAGGCCCTGAGGTGGGATTAACCGCTCTTAGGCACCGAAGTGGCTTGTTGTCATCGTTGGGATTGTCTCTGAATTAAACAGGAAGGACTTTTAAAACCTTGATTGTCAACTTAAACATTTTGAAATATTGTTATGAAAGTAAGTTGTCAGTTAATTCCTGCATGATATCATCTGTACACACATGAGGGAAACCAGTTTGCATGCACATGTGTGTGGTGTGAAGAAGGTTGTTTCATGGATGTTTACTAAGGCCTGGGAAATAAACTTAATCTGAATGATCCACTTTCTCAGAACATAAATTTCTGACATAATTAAACACTTCGCAGAACATCACCAAAGGGGGGACTGATGGCAGGAGTGTGTTTCATCTGTTCCAACCGGAACTGTAATGTTTGGCCAAATAAATAGAGGGTATCAGTTTTACCGCAAGCCCAGTAATTAAATGAGGAGGCTTTTTTTAGCGCCGCACCGCTTTGAATCATATCGGCATCAGTCAGATAAGGCTACATGTTAATTTGCATAGCTAGAAAACGCAGAACTAAGGCAGAACAGTCGGGGAAATTAGAGAAAACTTCTGCAATGCTTGGTCTTTGAATCCTAATCAGATTTGCTTCCAGTAAAAATATTTGCCTAATCAATCGTTTCCCTTAGAGAGAAAGACAAACAATCATCACACCATGGATCATTAGGAAAAATGGGCACACGCCTTGATATGCCTGTGCCCAGAAAGCCAGTGAAGTTTAGTATTGCCAACGGTTTTGATCAACATTAACAGCTACAATGGTACATACAAAACTGTGCTGTTTACTACAGTGGAAAGAAGCTCTCATTAACAGAACATAATAACTGTAGGCACCAAAATCTGTCTGGGAAGCAATGGCTTCAGGCCGAGTTTATACAAAACAGTAATTGGCTTTTGATTAAAATACAGGCAAAATAAAAAGGAGTCAGTATGTCACTAAAAGCCAATTTGCTATCCAGTAATTATGGCACTTCATTGTTAACACCACTGTCAGTAAAAATAGCAGGGCTGGGAAGAGACATAAGAGACATGATTTTACACAGAGGAAATATGGTGGAGCGAAGGAGGGCAGAGCAGTGGTGGAATGAAGGTCAGGTAGCACCTGTTTAACATCAGCAACTAACAGCAGGAATATGAATCAAACCATCTGGGTACAGCTCTGCCCATCAGATTACTGCTTGGCATGCAGCAGTGTGGTTGTATGTGTGTGTGTGTGTGTGTGTGTGTGTGTGCGTGTAAGAAAGAGACACAGACAGACATAGATATATACAGTATGAGAGTAAGATGAAAAACAGCCAAAAATGAAAAGTAGAGATCATCTCCAAGACTTCTCTGCAAGTGGGAGTGCTCTAGGAGATCAGCAATAATCATGTCTCTCTGTCTATCAGGGCTCAATGAGTTTAACCTTATAAGACATAATTTACTGTACTTTTATTATTTATTTATGAGGGAGAACACACATTCTTTTATAGCAATGTAATGTTAATTCATTTTTATATATATATATACGAATTTTGTTGGTACACCCATTTCTTATTTGTTTCAAGTTTTATTCAGTTGTCTTTCATTTATGTAATTTGCTTTGATATAGCCACTGTTTCTAAACAGTAGGTCCATACTTATTACCTACTATAGGGTTTTCCTCCAGGAAATTGGTTAGTGGAGGTGGCTACAACATATAGCGTGGCTATATGCTATGGTTATATATGCCTCTATCCAACAAGTCAGTAATCATTAGATGGACGACCAATATATAACCTCAGTCTACCTACTAAAAACTAGAGAAATCTAACTCTTTGTAGGTTCCCTAGAGATCACCACGGGCAGGTTCTAACACCCCCGGGTCATATGTTAATACTAACATGGGCATTGTATTATGCGAATATCAGTGTATGGATCCACTTGGATGAGAGGTTAAACTCACAGAGCTCACAAAGCTAATTTAATGATCTCAACAGTGCAGTCTAGATCCATAGACCTTATAGAAAACATTATGACCCTCAGTTACAACGGCCAGATAGTTTCTGTCAGTGAAGGTTTTTTACCATTGAAAGTCCTCATAGAGAACTGAAGTCTAATAGATTGTGTTTATGGTTCTCCTCTCAAGCTAATACTTACCTGCAGTATCTTCAACATGATGATGAGATATGTGGAGTTTACTGCAGCCTTGTGGCTCACCTGAGGAAAAAAAACGTAATGGGCTGTTGTGCATCCACTGACAGGACCAAGACCAGCGTGTGCCGGGACAGAAGAAAGAAACAAATAAACAAATGAACAGACAAGAGACGTAAAAGTACACACAAGCGGCCTATGTGTGCGTGCCAGAGGGCCAGCTAGCCATTACTGCCTTCCCAAACAATGCTTCAAGTTTCTTGTTGTGTCACCCAATCTACTGTATGTTATTTTAGCTAATCCCTTCTTAGATTATCACCCCAGGCATCCCATATGTAACACCTGTTGTTTGCCTCTCAGTTATCGGGACACAAACAGCCCCCATCACACCCTGACAGTCATTCTATGGGGAATCTCTAGGAAGCACATGGAGGGTAACATCTTCTGTGACCCCTCCCACCCTGTCCGTCTCTCTGCTTTGGACGCCTCCACAGCCACGACAGCTGTGGAGTGGAGAGCGAGCTGATGACATTCTCATGGGTAATTGCGCTGTAAATGTGAGGTCTAAGGGGGTAAATAAAGAGCTGTAAGCCAGGACCAAAGTAGCCAGGGTAACAGAGAGAGGGAGAGAGCAAGAAAGAGACAGAGAGAGAAAGAGGGGGGGAAGAGCGTAACCTGACACCAACCACCACCTCTATTAAAAGGAGCATCACCAGCACCACATCTGCCCTATATATAGCTTGTGGGCTGCTTTCAGTTTCAGTTTTCCCTCTCTTTCTTTGTATCTGTGTGACTCTCACTCTTCTTTTCTCCACAGCTTCTACCCTCCAGCAGCCCACACCCCACCCCACACCCCTACTATCTGTCATTCATAGAGTGGTGTCATAATATGTATGCAGGCTTACCTACATTCAAGTGCATGAGCTCATAAGTCAAGGTTTCATGCACACTGGAAATGACTGAATACATTTTTGGGAGAAAGTCCTTTCTCACAGAATTCAGCTGCATTCGACTTTCTTCTTCGGAAATGCGCCAGTAGGTCAATTTCAGTGCAGATTAGCAGAAAAGACCTTTCTGCTTTATTGTATACGCTATTAATGGTTCATACATTATAAGACATATTTCAGCTCAGGATTTTGGATAGTGTGCAACAGCAACCATAGCATTAAAAACATTAAATCAAATTATTCCATGCACTTTGCTGCTACAGCAAAAATCTGCTCAATTTACTCATTTATCACTGGAGGGGAAGGACATCTACAGCTACAGAGAAGAGGAAAGGAGCTACCATTAGCAGGTTTTAATTCGCCACAAAATGCATTTTGTTATACCAGACATCAACTGAATCGTGTGAGTAAATGCAGACACAGAAATGGGTGAAAATTCTCAGCATCACTGAGGGCAAAGCAGAGTTGTTGCATTGAACTGAAGTGTGAGATATTAATTGTCAGTCGGACTAAAAACAGCCAAAATAAGATTAAAGTTTGATTGCTGTTGAGATTAAATAAGTTTTCAGGAACGCTGACTGATTTCTCTAAAGTGTCTACAGCCATGCTAACAGCTATATGAGGCTGTACTTAGGCACAGTGGTGCTTTGAGCTAAATGCTAATGACAGCTTGCTTACATGCTCACACTGACAATGCTAACATGCTTATGTTTTGTAGGTATAAAATTTATCATGTTCACCAACTCAGCTTAGCGTGTTAGCATGCTAACATTTGCTAATCAGATTTTTACTTGATGATGGTGTTAGGTGAAGGGTTAGACGATCACCAAAGTTATTAGAATTCATCCTGAGGGGGACATGAATGTGTGTACCACATTTCATGGCAATCCATCAAATTGTTCAGACATTTCACTCAAAACCACAAATGTCAACCTCATTGTGCCACTAGACAAAAAGTCAGGGGACCACCAAAGTCAGTAGAATTCATCCTTTGGGGCTCATGAATGTCTGTACAAAATTTCATGGCAATCCATCCTATAGTTTTTTGAGATTTTTCAGCCTGGACATTGTGGTGGGCCTACCAATTGACCAACCAACAGGTCGACATCCATCCACAGAGAATGAACCTGAATGATTTAACAGTAGAATAGTATTACATACATAAAAGTAAACAGCTGCATTGGGGAAAAGTAAGTGCCTCAATTAATTATTTTGCATGAATTCTCACTGTTCGCATGAGTTTCCTCCCACAGTCCACATAAATGCAGCTCAGGTGAACTGGAAACTCTAACTTGCCAATAAATTCCATTAGTTTAATGTTAAGGTGCGGCCTATTCTCATACAAAATGCGTTTTATTCATTTGTGTTGCCAAATACTTTTAGGAGGAAACATAATTGCTGCTATAACTGTGTGTTAGCCCTGTGATGAACTGGCAACCTGTCCAGGCAGTTTCCCTGGCTTTGCCCATTGCATGCTGGCATAGGCTCCATCCACCTGTAACCATGAACAGGAGTAGGCAATGTCAGCCATTGCAAATTACATAGATTTTCAAAAATCAGAACTAACTGATGTTTGCAGTGCTGACATTATCGTAGAAGTTTTTCTGTAGGCCTGAGTAACAACTAACTGCAATGAAGGTATGTGTATTTAACACAGTAGGTACAATCTACAGTGCGTGGGCCCGCATGTTAGGATTTTATTGTGACACTGTCCTGTCATATCAGCTGTTAAACATCTTGGCTGCAGAGTTTCCTGTCCCTGTGTCTGATACACAGCACCAGTCTTCTTTTTCTTTTTCAGTGTGATGCTCGGGGGAGACATGCAGACGGTTCCTGGTTCCTTGTGGTTCCTCCATCAGCTCTGAATCTGAGTGGGTGGCTGACTAACTGGTCGACTGGCATTCCCCCAGAGACACAAGGAATGACAAAAACTTAGAAAAACAAAGGCACACCAAAACCCCAATTGACTTGCACAATAAAATCCTAATTAGCTACTGGCGATAATGATAATAAAAATATAGTCTAGACATGCTGTATTGAATAAAAAGGGGGATTTTATGAGAGAGTAATGGACAGTTTAAAAAACCCTCCACAATGTTGTCTGCAATGCCAGTGACAGTTTATATTATCTTGTTTTATGAATAATAAAAAAGCCTTGCAGTTTTCTTGTTTGCTGATGTGAGGGGAAAGTATGCTGGTGGGTGTGAGTGAAGTCTGGGTCAGACTTGCACGCTGGAAACAGCTCAGTGTTTCATTAGCTTGCCTACTGTTGCTTTATTGTTATTGAAGTGGCTCTTAATTTAAGCTAACTATAATGAAGAGCCAGTAGAGTCATTCTTGCAGAGTGCCTGTGTGTGCTTGATTGCAGTATTTGTTCAAAAGCAGCATTTTGTTTTTGCTTTTACACACATCTTAAGCAGCACAGTTTAAAGAATAGTTCAACATTTTGGGAAATATGCTTCATTCCTTTTTTTTGCAGAGTTAGATGAGAAGATTGATACCACACTACTGTCTGTACAGTCAATATGTAGCTGAAGTTAACAGCCGGTTAGCTTAGGTTAGCATGCAGGCTGTAAGCAGGGGGAAACAACTAGTCTGGCTCTGTCCAAAGGTGAAAAAAAATCCACTTACCAGCACCTCTAAAGCTCACTAATAAACATGTTATATCTTGTTTGTTTAATCCAAACAAAAAACTTATTGTATAACCGACAATGCATCATTTTACGGTGTGAGTTATGTGCCGGACTATTACTTGGCCATGGTCAAACTAACTCTCGGAGAGAAACAACAATAACACAATAACATGTCCTACCTGTATCTGGAAACTGTAATTCAACCCCTTCATTTACAAATTACTGTCTCTTTTAAATACTTTCCATAAAGTGTTTTTACATAGTTCAATGTTAAAAGCAGACTGCAGGAGTTAAAAGTTTTTATTCCCAATGCACAGAGTTAGATATTAAGAGATATATATTTTTTTTATTAATATGTTTATTAAAATGGATCAACATACTGTACACATACATACTGTATATATATATATACAATTGTATAGCTGAAGCGTCAAAGGGCACTTCAATGATTAATAGGTCATCCAGGTGCTCAGATGCTCCCTTGAATTGCTGCACAAGCTACATAAACATTGTTTACCTTCTTTGGAAATTTGGTCTGTCCATGTTTGTAACAATGAATGAGCTTCTGTCAAGTTACTTACTGCCTCTGTGTTTTATTGTGTAGAGACAGTGTGGCAGTGCTGGTTGTTGCCACAGTGTAAAAACCCATAAAACAAGTAATTCTCTAAGTTTGTTTGTCATTTACTGCATGTAAATGTGGCAAAATCTCTTGCACTCTATCCTTTTTATTGTATATGATATAGTTATATAGTTTACTGGAAGATCCATTGATGGAAATGTGCACTGAGTTTTGAGCATGGTTGAAATGTAAAAAAGCTTCTATTTTTGTAGACCTCTGGTGAGGAGCTTTGCCTGATGTCTGCAGTGTGCGGGTTCCCTTCTACTCTCTTTGATCTTTTTCTGGAATCAAATGTAATGATTGTGGCTAACTTTGAAATCTGGAAAAACACACTTGCTATGTCTCGTTGCAGAGCTCCTTTGCACGGTTCTCACAGGCACATTTAAGCTGCTGTTTTATTTATTTGAAATACTGGATAGTTTTGATGAGATACCACACTGACCAAGCATCACCTCATTAGTGCAGAGGTGCCATAAAGTGCTGACAGTTAGCAGGTTTTCATTGTGTCAACCAACTACACCAGATTGTTAAAGGAATTGTTTGACATTTTGGGAAATACACTTATTCACCTTCTTGCCAAGAGTTAAATGAAAAAAACAATACCACTCTCATATCTGTGCATGTGGAGCTGGAGCCGGGATGCGGTTAACTTAGCTTAGCATAAAAACTGGAAACAGGGGGAAACAGCTAGCCTGGCTCTCCGAATTGAGATTTTAAAAGGTTCATTCACTAATGAGTCAAAGACGTGTTGTTTCCAATATCAAAACTACACCGTTTTATTGAATGAAAGTAGCAAGAACCAGAAATTAACAAAAACAAACAAAAGAACACGATAACCTATCCTACTCCAGACGCATAGCCAATAGGCTACATGAACACACACACACACACACACACACACATACACAGACAAATCTACACATGGCCGCACATACTCACTTAGCCAAAAATATAGGCTATATATACATGAACACGCACTCAGCAAAATATAACTCACTCACTCACTGGCTTGCTTGAATGCCTTCTGCACTCCGGCGCAGGGTTTTCTGACAGAACAGCTGTCCAATCAACATGGCGATAAGCACTGCAGTTCGCGGACCAAACAGAGAGTAATTTAAGAGCCAGTACTCATAGAATGGGGGTTATAGTCAAGACCCCAGGAAGTGCAGAAGACTTTGAAGCCAATTTGACATAGTGGCCAAATCGTATAATTACAACTGTCTGTCTTGGGGTCTGTCACGTGATGCACACAGGCCCCAAGAGACTTTTTCTCATAGACTTACATTGTGAAAGAGACGTCTGTAAATCAGCGGATAATTTTTTTTTAGGTACAACAACTAGCCAGTACGAACACTTAAATCATTATGTCCTAAAAGTTGTAAAATGCATAAATAGCCGAATCCAGAGTTATAGAGTCACTGCCATTCATGTGAGTGAGCCTGAGACCAAGCGGTTGGGAGGCGGGGCTAAAGAAAGTGCTAGTGCGCTGGCTCTATGGGCCGTACAACGCGGAAGCAATGCGGAAGATCCCGGAAGATCCGGGTAATTTTATACCCAGTTGAACTTTTTTGGCTTCATGTGCCACTGAGCGACTTTCATAGGAATGAATGGGGCCCCGCCTCCGACGCTGTATCCAGCTCTCTTTATACATCCATGGTTACAGTATGTATCCAACAGTACGTACGTTCGTCTGTTCATCTCTGTTGCTGTCGCTGTGTTTTGGCGTGAGAATTGTTTGGGCAGCGTGAGAGCGTGAGGCTGAATGTGAAAGCGTGTCTCACGCCAGAAGCGTGAGAGTTGGCAACACTGTAATTAGTGAGCTTTAATTAGCTTTTTTTACCTTTGGACAGAGCCAGGCTAGCTGTTTCCCCCTGCATTCAGTCTTTACGCTAAGTTAAGCTAACCACCTCCTGGCGTTAGTTCCATAGTTAATAAGATGTCATATGGAAAGGATGGTAGAGACGGGAAAGATTCCGATGTTTACAATTGGTGAGCGTTCACATCATCGAACAAGTCAGGGCGGCTGTATTATTGCAGAATTGGCTGTGTGACGGTTAAAAAATACAGTGAATTGAGAATATAGCACAACATACATTAAAGCTGGCTTTAATTACCTTAAGCGACAGGCTTTGGCTGACATGAGTCATCAATGTTTTCCCTCGTAGGTTAACACTGTAAAGACGGTATGCATCTCGTGATTGGGTGTAATGAAACCTGCATACTCTTAGCCCTCCATTGCATTAGAGTATTAGTGGACCACAGTGTAAGCAGTGTTGTATTACAAATTCTTGGAAACCCCATGTACTTTTTGTGTCCACTAATGTTATACAGTTTGATTTGACTGCTGTTGCATGAGTAATGTGTATTGATTGAATCTGCTATGGTTGATTTTAATTGCAACCTCACTTTATACCCACTCTAATCTACAGTCATCTTCTGCTGGAGTGCATTATTTGCACGTGATAATAACATTAGAGCTTGGTAATAGAACAATTCTTCAACCTACTGCACATTTACTTATTGTCCTTTTCACTAAATAATTTTGCATTAGTGCACTTTCATTTTTGGTGCTGTTAACTAGTTGGGGTTCTTCTTCTATGTTGTGTTTTTCCTGGTCATCAAACATGATCAAATACCAGTATATGGTGAAACGCTGATAAACAGACCCACTGTCTGAAGAGGTACACCCAGTAAAGCAGAGACTTAAGGCATGTTAGGCTATAATGGCAAATGGAATTAGAGCAGAGCATGTCTTTCATGTGGTAATAGGCCTATTTGTTGGAGTTGGGGGACCATGCCTTCATGTTACTTAAATGGCTTTATGGGACTATATTTCTATATATAAAAAAAAGATCTTTTTACCACAAGTACCATGGAGCATTTTTTCGTGTGACTATACATTTTGTTGTGAATATATATAGTTCTTGGTTTCTCTCTCAACCTACTACAGTATCATTTAAAAGTGCATTGTCTTTAACTATGAATATAAACCAATATTACGAATGTGGTGTAAGAAATATTAATGACTTCTCATTTTAATACATTTTGGGAGTCTGACATTTTACAGAATAAAGTCAACATTAAAGGTCGCACATTTTAACAGTTATAGTTATATCTGTACCATTTATGTATATCTATTAAACACTTCTGTAATGGTGTTTAAAAAAAAGAAGTGTTGATTTAATTTCCCCCGCTTTTCTGAGGGCCTCTTTCTGTCCCTGCCACACATGGTCAGATTTTGCTGCTAGGCAGAAGTAACCACATTCTATTCATCAGCAAATGCTCTGATTGGCTGAGCACAGATCCACTCACAAAACACAATCAAAACGCATTTTCACGATATGTGACCTTAAATGTAAGATAGAAGTGGAATGTGTAATAATAGGTTTGTAAATCCCTTCATTTGTTTCTGCAGTTTGCATATTGGTCCATTTTAGTTTTGTCTAGTATTTTTTTTCTATAGAAGGCAATGTCGATCTGTCCCACCACTTTGGTTCAGACTGAAAATTTCAACAACTGTTTGATGGATTACCATGAAATTGGGTTCAGACATTCATGCTCCCCAGAGGATGAATCCAAATGATTTTAGTGATCCCCTAACTTTTCCTCTAGTTCACCAGCAGGTTAAAGTTTTCATCTAAAAATAATATCTCAACATCTACAAGATGGACTGAAACAAGATTTTGTACACAAATTCATGGTTCCCAGAGGATGAGTCTTAATGACTTTGGTGATCCACTGACTTTTCCTGTAGCGCCACCACAAGGTTGACATTTGTGGTTTTGAGTAAAATGCCTCAACAATTATGGATTGTCATGAAGTTTTACACACACATTCATGTCCCCCTCAGGATGAATTGTAATGACTTTGATTTCCTGACTTTTCATCTAGTGCCATCATCAGGTCAAACTTTCAATTTGTCCAATACCTTGGTTTATGACCGAATACCTGCAAAAACTAACAGCCTTAGCTGCAATTTGTGTCTAGTGCTAATTGGCTAATTTTACCATGCTAAAAATGGTGAACATGGTAAACATTATACCTGCTAAACATCAGCATGTTAGCATTGTCATTGTGAGCATGTTAGCTTGCTGACATTAGCATTTAGCTCAAAGCACCACTGTGCTGAAGTAAAGCCACTCAGAGCTGCTAGCATGGCTGTAGACTCTTGTCTTGTTTATTAAATAAAAAATCTGGGGAAAGTTTAGTAATTTACCAGCAGGTGCTTCCTTTCTCTGTGATTCGCAATGTTTAAGGCAGACGTCAGTTCTGTTTTCAGTGAATACGTATGTCACAACTCTGCCAACTCATACTGCATGTAGAATCCGATTTCCCCACCTTCATTATCCAGCGTAATGAGTTCAGGGCATTTCAGGTTAGGAGCCTCGTGTGAACCATAAAACTGTCACTACTACTTCACTTCACCTTGTTGAAGAGTAATTAAGCAATGTAATGAGTTTTGTAAAAAGGATGTCCCCACTTGCACTTTGATTTTGGTGCGGGGTCTTTGCTCTCCTTATTTGTCAGTGTTCAAGTGTGATGAACTTAAAAATGAGTGACTTGTTTGAGAACATGTCTCTTTACAGAAGTACAGAAAATCGTAGGTACAAAGCATTTATCATCATGACGCACAAGGCACCAGTTGACACATGCATAGAACGTCCAAAATAAGAGTTTATAATTTCAGCTTAACAAAGAGTCTATTATGGCCGACTCAGGGGCAGAGAGAAGACGCTGACTGCTGATATTTCTGTTTGTTTAAACTTTTTACTCACAGTGAAACAACGTTAATTTTGGTTTGCGGGATGTTGCAGTTGGTTGTGGTCGGGGATTGTGGAGCGGTGTGAAGAACAGATGGTCTGAGTAAAAAAACCTGTTCAAAAAGCCAGTTGTGACAGTGCAGCTTTTTTTCTTCTCTTAATTGTGAAATTCACTGTTCTTATTTTGTCACACAAGTGACAGATCACTGTCGTGGTGAGACAGCAGATATTTGTTTTAAGCTTTTGTTTGATTTTCTGTATATTCAATATAATATGGTAATCATAGAAGAGAACAAGCCAAAGACACCATACTTGTTTAGCAATCAGTGAACGCAAGAGAAAAAGAGAGAGCCCCATTCCCAGCCATAGCACACACATGGGAGTCTGTTCCCACTAGGTCTTAAAATAGTCAACGAGGGCTTTTCAATTATACAGGCCACGCTGTAAGAAGGGGCCCAATCATAAAACCAGAGTGTTTACCTCCTCTCTAAATCTTACTCTGCTTTGATTAAGGGGGCAGAAGGCGGCTGGGAAGCTGGGATAGAAAGGACAAGGCCAGGGGGGAGATACTGTACAAAAACCGTAGGAAACACAATGAGAGCTGTAATTGTCAGCCATCTGTGACCTCAGGCCAGCAGAGCATCCACCAAAATGTTAGTCAGTCCTGTAACACTAGCAGTACAGAGAGAGAACATGAGTGGGGTCATTAAAGAGACAAAGTTAGGTCAAGGTGTGTGAGGCTGAAGTTCAACTCAGCCTATATTCAAGGCACAGTCCTCCATTTTACATGTCAGTCAGTTAACTCGTCATGGGGAGAACAGCTAAGCCTGAAAACACTTATATAATGTATAATGTCTTCTGTTAAGTTTGTGAAAATTACCCAAGAGACATCACCTGAGTATCTCAGCTTGGTCTTAGTGACTATATATTTTAAACTGAAGCTTAGCGAGTTAGAGCCAGGAGGCCATTAGCTTAGCTTTGCATAAAGCCTGGAACTCTGTCCAAAGTGTAAAAATCCACCTACCAGTACCTCTAAAGCAGACTAATTTGTATCTTGTTTATTTAATTTGTACACAAACATTAATGTAAAAACAGCAAATTATGGTTTTAGGGGGAGTAACATGCTGTTACTATTTTTTGACTGCAAGACTTCAGGTCAAGTCATTGCGCCCAACTGCTGTACGCCAAGAAATTGTTACAGTGTGTAAATCCCCATAAAACCACAACATATCATTTTTACATTTCTGTTTCTATACAGATGAAACAAACACAATATGTTGATATAATTAGTGACATTTTAATGTGCTGGTAGGTGTATTTTTTACCTTTGGAGACAGCCAGACTAGCTAGTCCCCCTGCTTCCATAATGCTGAGCTAAACTAATTGCCCTCTGGCACCAGCTCCATACTTAACGCACAGACATGAGTAGTATTGATCTTGTGTGCTGTGTGTCATCATCTTTAATGATAAACAGATATAAACATTAGAAAAGGTTTGTCGTCAGAGCCACACCAAAGGATTCCCTCACTGTCATCACTGGAAAATGGAGCACCTCCTCCATGCACACGTACGTACAATGTGAAATTGCGTGCGTTACTTTATGTGTCTTTATAGAGAGAACAGCTTCATACAAGGGTGTGGATGCGGTTATAGAAAAGGATTTACGCTGAGGTTCCCAGGTTTCATTGTCCACTGCTATTTTGAGGAACCAGCTAGACCTGTTTGGACAGAGTTCCATCTCAATAAATCGCATCAAGGACATCTTTTATAGCACACCTTTCCATTCATGTGCAGGCGAGATTATGATGTGCTGCTTTTCCCTCAGCTAAACAAGCACTAAAAACAATGTTCAGGACATTACTATCCAGGGAGCTAACCATTTACTGCTTCCATTAAGGAGCTGGTGTGAAGGCTTCAAATCCTCCGTAGTGCATAAAGACTGCTGAGAATTTTTTTGTGCGCATGTCTTTACCAGGGCATAAGAACAGTTGATGTCCTCTTTATTTCTTCTTCTTCTTCCGTCTGTTGTTTGTTCATTTTCACCTGAAAATGATCTTGATAATCTAGTTTTTGTCAGTTGTAAAAAAGCAATGTAACTAATACATAAGGTGATATGAGTCATTGGGGTTACAACAAAAAAAGTATGGTCACAGTTGTCAAATACCCACACCTCTGAGAGATGACGGTGTCCATTTTAAAATAAATATTAAACAAATATTTATTTATTTTTTTACTGTTTTTAAATGTATCACTTATGCATAAATCATGATGCTCATTTAAGGGTAAATTCGATTTTTGTTGATCTTTAATTCAGCAGGTCAACCTCAGCATAAACACCCCCGTCTGATCTTTTTCTGCTGGCTGGATGCTCAGGGGATTATGTTTTTTAACGAGCTTCTCTTCATAGGAGGTAGATCATCCCTAATCAATATTTCAACGCATATATTAACATTATCCAAATTGATTAAGTGCCTTTGCATCTTTAAATGTTGTTTATCAAAGGAAAGGTCACTTGATGTATTTGGCTGTACAACAGGGTATCTTCCTGAGGACTCCATAGGAAGACATGTTGTAATATTGATCAATGGTTTAGCTTAGCTTAGGTTTATCATCACTAATGATTCATAAGTAAATGTTTACACATCCCTTCAGGGAAACAATACGGAAAACATCAGTGTGTGTGTGTGTGTGTGTTTTGCAAATAAGAGAAAATGGAGTCCAATCAGAAAAGCAAAAGTAAATCAAGAAAGACAGTTAAATCAGCATAACTGCTGCATCAAAGATCACAACAGTGAAAAAACATACAATTTATGTTCAGAGCTGGATGACTCATAGTTCACACTCTGCGAAATGTCTCACCCCTGCAGCTGTGTTAATCCGGTGCTCTGTCTATGTTGGTGTGGTGTTCTGCAGGGTTTAAGGGTTTTAGGCAGTGCAGTAAAACTAACTAAGACGTGTTGAAAAGAGCTCCAAGGAACATGACATAAAAGATGTTCCAGCATTGTATTGTAACACTGCATCAAACACAAGACAGGCCTTTTGTCTGATTGAGCGGGAATTCATTTTTGATGCACTAATAACAGAAATATGCCCAATTTGACAATGAAAATGGAGCACAGCAGTTGTAGCCAAACAATGAATACAAGTACTTCTCGTTCTTGTCTTCTTTTATTCTAAGACTGCAAGTTGATGTAAGTTCACTCACAGAGTATTACCGAATCCAGTTGATATAACATTTGATTCAATTTGAGAACAGAGCATTAAATTATTAATCCTGGCAGGGATAGCATGTTTTAATGAACACATAGTGGTGTATGATCCCTGTCTAATGCTCCATTTGGCACATAGGAGGAGGTAAGATGATGTTACAGGGTGAAACACAAGCATTAAAGATTTTTTATTATTTCATAAGACGATGGAGAACAGAGGAGTCGTTTAAAGCTTATCAGCGCACTCCTCAGTCATTCTGCCTCTATGTCGACAAGGGATCTCTGGGCAAAAATAGAGAGAAAGATTTAAGTAAAGGCAGAACACAACTTCTCTGCCAGGTACTGTGGGAGAAATATGACTAAAAACATTGTTTTGGGGTGAATTACATGTGCATGAATCAGCATGCTGAAGTGCAAACACTTTTGATGCTAATCTGAGGCGTAACAATGCTACTTTGGCCCCTTTATCCTCAGATCAAAAGTGCGGCCTTGGTGCTCTCTTGTGTGGAAATTCCCATCCTGAAATTTCTCAGATGTAGAAGATCAAACCAAATGAATTAGCATATTTTTTGCAGAATTCCCACCAGCTAAACGGGATCACTTTCAATGCGAGGAAACACCTTCCAGTTTGTGATCCATTGAGCCAACATGGTTAACTGAGGACGCAGACACTTATGATCACTTTAGAAAAAGGACTGACTGAAGAGCCAGCGGAGCACTTACACAATCGGCGCCATCTGTGCAGGATGTGTCAGCTGGCACGTGTGGATAAAGACATTTCACGTATTTTGATATCTAGCCATGAAGCTTTTCGGTTGCCTCATCACCTTCTGTTCTCGGCAGTATGATGGAAATACAGCATACAGCTCTCAGCGGAAAGGCCTTTTATATCTGGTAAAATGTGTTATTTTACTGCAAAGCATACTGTCCATAAAGATGAAATATTTTTAAAATTAATGAAATATTAATTTATTTTTGTATGCGTTCATGTAACTTTGTATAGACAGGTAGAAAAAATATATAAATGTACAAAACAACGTGTGAACAAATACTACATGATACCCAACTATTTGATGGCATTCTAGATGACCCTATACTGAGATGTATTTCTTGTCGGCCTATAAAGGCTGAAATTCATTTCTCTGCATCATACACACCAAATGTCCATTTTAAAACATAGGCCAGATCTGAATTCATCATCACATCCACAAAGCACTAAACAACACTTGCAACACAACAGAGAAAAAACTGTGTCGCAATCACATTCCACATTCTGAGCGAGGTTTTAAAATCCAACCCTCCCTGTCTTTCACAAGCCTACGGTTTGCAGCTCATTCATGAATCTACATCTTTGGAGTTCCTGCTAGAAAGTGTAAGTCTACCAGTTCTGACTCAAAGCCAAGGGACGCCCTTTTTCTCTTTTCTCTGTCTCAGCTTTGCAACCATTCATGCCCTGTGGAGCGTATGCTCCACCCAAACAGTATCACCATGGTGACACAAATACTGTATATAGAACAACCTTTAAGGTGTGCGTCTGTGTGTCGTTTTTCTTTTTTTTGTCTCTACCTAAGCGCCCTTTAAACCGTGACAAGCGTTGAACGGCAACGTCAGCAGATAAGGGGTTTCCCTCTTCACGGCCTCCGGTCGCCCAGGCAACATTCCTGACAAACACTGGCCCAGACTTGAGCCTGCATACCAGAGGGTCTCCCAGGAAGTCCAAAAGGCTTTCCTGCCCTCTTGTTATTGTTGTTGCTATAGTAGTGGCTGCCAGCCAGCGAGTGTGTACAGGTGAAAACAGGTACACCTACTGTATCTGCTACCTGTTACCTTCCATTAAAACTATAGATAGAAGTAGAACACAATCTTTATATATAGAAAAGGACACACCTAAAAGACATCACAACTGATATAACGCTGTCGGCATAAAACGTTGGCATGTCTGCCATGTTTGTAGTATATATATAGACAATGTACCAACATGGTATCTGGATTGAATTTATAGTTTATGAGGAAAAGAAACTGAAATAATTATTTATATTTTTAAATATGTCTCATCACCTAAACTGTCCAGAAGATTACCTCAGGTCTGTAAAAGAATAATTTGCAGCATCAGAGCAGCACATAGGTACTTTGGAAGACTTAGGAGAGTTTTCTGAACCCTTGAAAAAGTCTATGTATGTGGTCCTGTGTGTGTGTGTGTGTGTGTGTGTGTGTGCGCACGCACATGGTTTGTCATGGTCACTGGGGAGGCGAGAGGCTTGCAGCCGTTCAGTGCAAACACAAACCAGGGCCATCTGCATGCCTGGATCCCCTCCAACAGCAACACTAGCACACACACACACATTCACATGCACACACACTTTACATGATATCATGAATTGGGTGTCAGCGGCTGTAGCACCTCATCTTTCAACATAAATGTATACGATCTGGGGCCAAGGCAGATGTTCTGCATATTGTGATAACCTAAAGGAGTTTTTTGAAACAATTTCTATTCAAAACGCAGAGATGTTGAACAATTAAGATTGTAAATTAGATCATTACGGTTTAAATTAAATAACAGCTCCTGCAGTGTTTGTAATGGTTTTACACCACACAGATTATGAGTTAGATATCTCTTGCCTTAGGTACTGGTTTCACTGTTGCTGGGTTATGTTGAGAAAACAAGTGAAGCATGTTGTTATGAAACAGTGACTGATGCTATGTAGCAGCAGGCCAAAGTGAAAATGCCTGTTTCCCTGCCAGAGATTTGTATTAGAAACCACAGATCCATGGCACAGAACCATATAGGCCTTCCTCTCGCACTACACAGATCCAATTCCACAGGAAAATGTGTGTATGTGTGTGTTATGTGTGTATGTGTGTGTGGTGGTAGGCCCAACATGCTTATGGGTTTAAAAAGGTTTCATTTGTTTTCAATCGTAACTGTAACCGAGTGTTTTGATGATTTCACAGCAAGAAATCAAAAGCAAAGATAAACGACCTGCAACAGGTTGCCATGGCGGTTAATGAACATCTGATGAATTCACTGTCATGTTAAAGTTTGAGAGTGTGCCTCGTGAAGCGCTTGGCAGCCAGACAAAACTCCAGGTGAGGGTAATTCAATTCAACCCAGGAAAAAGTTGGATTTTTTCCCCTCGCATACCTAAAGTCGATGGAATCTTCACATGCTTTGGATTTTAGAAATTTCAAGTTATTTTTTAAGGACTTAGTAACTTGATATCTCCTTCTACTAGCTCCTTTTTCTTTGTGTTCTCTCATCTTTAATGGAAATGTTTTGAAGAAGACATCCTTAACTAATTAAGTCTTTGAGGTTGTCCTCTTGATCCAAGAAAACAGCAGTGGGATCCCAGCTGTATATACTGTACAGTCAACCATCCATCAAGCTGGTCCCCCTTCCCTCTGAAGCTCCACGGCTTCACTTTGAACCTATCATTGTGGACTGAGAAAAGAAAAACATATTTGATAGTCACAGTGTGCGAGTGAATTATCATCGTGACTCAAGACAGTCTGCTGTTTCCTCTTATAAGCCATGCCGACAGCTGATACATATAGATTATTAGTCACTGAGGGTCCAGATTGTGCTGGAGCCTCTTGAGCTGCATTTAGTGGAGAACTTTGTTTACAAAAGGCTTATTTGAGGCAAAGTTGTGTTTTTGTTCTCCTTTCAATTTAAGTAAGCTAATGGCTTAATTGAGATTGTTCCCAAAACAATGTACATGCTAACAACAATCTTTTGGGCACTTGGGGCAGCAGAAAAAGCTGTAAACCTACACTTAACGCTTACATATTATCACCTTATAAAGTTAATATGGCTCACGTGTTAGCAAACACTTGCCCTTTTACACATCCAGCACACATAGCCCTGTTAGCTTTTATTTGAAGTCATGTTTCTGGCCACTTGGCGAATGTAAGTCTCTCCTTCTTGCTCTGATTTTGGTCTTCACCAACTCCTGAGTGATATAGTGCACAGTGGGATTATCAAAGCTTTTTTGCTGTATGCTAGCAACACTCTTTTTAAACCTGCATTGATTGATTTTTGTGGTCACTTGGGGCAGAGCACCAAGCTGTTAACACAACACTGACATATTATCACCTTATAAAGTTGATATGGCTAACGTGTTAGCATACAGTTATCTATTTGCACATCCACCGGACACAAAGTAACTATAGCATTAATTTGGAGTCATGTATCTGCTTGTCTGACAAATGTAAGTCCAATCTTCACTCTCCTTCTAGCTCTGTTTCAGTTTCCACCGACTCCTGAAGGAAATATCTGGCTCTGTAGTGGCTAAATGCTCCCCTATGTTCACCAGCTAGTCGCTAACTTTGTCTGTCTGCAATTTGGTGCTGGGTATATTTATCAGAGCTTTTTTTGTGCTGAAAACAGCTTCCTGCTGCAGCTGAAAACGACACTGAGGAGAGCACTGAGACTGAACCAGAACAATAAAGTTGCTGGCCATGAAACCAAAACAATGAGCTAAAAGACGCTAAAAGGTTCTGTAGAGATGGGAGCTGCAAAACTTTGTCCTTCTGGTGGTGCTAGATGAAAGGTCAGGGGATCACTAAAGTCATAAAAATGAATTCTCTGGACACCATAGATACCTGCACCAAATTTTATGGCAATCCATCCAAGCTATTTCACCAAAAGCTAAAAATGTCAACCTCATGGTGGCACTAGAGGAAACGTCGGGGATCACCAAAGTCAGTAGCTTTCAACATAAATGTCTGTACATGTTTGTACAAAAAGTCATGGCAGTCTATCCAATTGTTGTTGACGGACGAGCCACCGACATTAGCATGGCTAAAAATATTGATAAGTGCAGCTTTAACACAGAGGTAAGATCTAATCTGAACAGTGGAAACTGGAATCAGAAACCATAAAGTATTTTGCGCTTTCATTTACAGAGTGACAGAAAACAGTTATCGCTTGAATCAGACCTTCAGCAGTCCTTGTTTTTTCAGGTGAGTTTTCAGATGAGTCACCCAGGGGTTTTGCAGGTTCTTCTAGTTTTGTGTTTCATTTTCCAACAGATGCACTAAATTGCTACCAGCATGTGTCGTACACCTGATACGACCCCTGAAAGAGTCTTATCAGATGTACTACAATAGTCCTAGGACTAAACACAGTTACGTGGCAAAGCTTTATCATAAATCCCAATCACACTCTCACCTCTCATCAAGGAGTTCCCTGGATACGAAGATGTTTTCATGTTACCAACCATCACCTCACTCAGCATGATCCTGCTGATGCTTTCACTAAATTGAGTTTTATGTAAGAGCTATCATTTTGAGAATTTGGATAATGGCCTCAGTGGCAAACTTAACTTGCATATTTAAGATAATCATTAAACTGAAAGATTCTAAATTGCCCGTAGGTGTGACTGTGAGTGTGAATGTTTGTTTGTCTGTCTCTATGTGTCAGCCCTGTGATTGACTGGCGACCAGTCCAGGGTGTACGCCACCTCTCGCCCAATGTCAGCTGGGATAGGCTCCAGCCCCCCCCGCGACCCTCTGAGGATAAGCTGTATAGATAATGGATGGATGGATGGATGGATTAAACTGAATTTTAATTTCCCAAAGGTAGAGTAATTTAGACAAAACAATCGTGCGTGTTGGATTTTTTTTAGTTTTTGTGGAATATCTGGTAACAAAAGTCAACATTTTTCCATCAATCTATTAAGATTATTTTATATTTGTTAGCAGTGACACCCATTTAAATGGGAGAAGGAAGAATTGGTAATATAGCCACATTAATTTGATCATAAGATCTTTTTTGTGTTTTTAACACGCTTATGATTGCCTGGTTAAGAACCTCAGTTGTGAACCAGCAGATTTCCACTTTTGCTGATTTGAGGATCCGTCTTTACTCCTTACTAAACTTTAGGAGATTTCTGTGTTCATCATATTGATTCTTCTCCGCTGTGAGTCAGTCTTGAGCCGTTCCCCCTTTTCTCTCTCTACCAAATCTCTCATTCATATCATCACATCACATAATTTCTCCTTCTTAACATATCAATTACATTTGCCTTCCTCCATTGCTCAGGTTGAGGTATGGACTTCTTCTTCCAGAGGTGACATTTCTAGTTAAATGCCTGCCAGCTACAGCAGACAACAATCTCTGGGTGATTGTGTGAACAACAATCTGTTGTGTCAGGCCGATATCACAGCTGCACAATTCACTCATCTCTCCAAAGATCTCTTAAAGAAACATTACACTTTTATTACACCACCCCCCGCTCTCATATCTTGAATATCTTCCTTCTTTGTGATGTTTTCAAAACTGTCTACTATCTTAACCTAACAATTTATGTCATCTCTATAGATATAGTAGATAAAGGAATATTGCAGTCAGAATGTGACATTATTCTGCTGTTGCATTTATATTTGCTCTGAATGATAATGTCAGTTATATTGACCAAATGTAAATGCAAGTCAAACAATAATCACAAATATGTGCTAAAACAAGCCAGATCCCTGTTAAGTCTTCATGTGCAGTGGGACACTACTCAGATATCTAACACTGTCTGCTGTTTAAGTATCTTGTGGTGCCATCTAGTGACAATTTCGTAATTTCGACAATTTCTGTATTGTCATGCCATGTTACAAGGAAAGTGATGCATCATGAAATAAATGTCAGACTTGTGCAAGACACTGACAGATTTCAGTTTGACCTGAAAAGGAAAAGTGGGTCAAAGCCAAAACACAGGCATCCTACACCAGTATAGTATAAAGAGGTATAAAGAGATTAGAAACAGTATAAAGAGGCAACAAAACCTGTGAGACTGTGAGAATGTCCAGATGGGAAATGTTAGGGCTATTCCTGGGAATTGTAAGAATAAAGCGGGTAAAGTCTGGATTTAAAAAAAAAATAACCGCATGAGATTTTCACTAGTGAAACCAGAATGTCTGAAACTATTGTTGGGTGAGAACAAATTTGAAGAGATATTGTGTAAGGTAAGGGTTGATCTGTGAGGTATCATCCCACCAGTGTAATTAACTCAGTCATAGTCGCTGGGCTCACTCCCTAAAAACGATCATATAGTGGGTAAAATTAATCAAACCAACTAATTGCATTCTGTATGACTCACAGAAAGTATTTAAAATCTCAAGTCAAGGCAATTTTATCTATATAGCTCAAAATTACAGCAATATCTCAAAGGCCTTTACCATCTTTTGACACCTTCTACTCCCAGACCCTTGATGCAGATAGGATCATACTAATTTAATAATTAGTAAGATCCTTTTTGTTCAACCAGAAGCAGAAAGTCTCACTCAAGGAAAAGTCTCACTCTGAAATCTCGCGAGAGGTTGAGTTGTTGCTGGTTAAACAAAAAGGATCTTACTCTCTACAAAATGGTCTGTCTCTTTAGGGATCCTTTCCATAATGTTGTCAGACACTTAGAATAACAGTCTGAGCCTGTCAGTGGTAAAAACAAGCACTTTTAGTGGACAGACTTTTCACGGGCGCAATTGCCCCAAAGGATTATATTGCAGCCATTGCAGCCCATTCGCGGATGCTGGCAGGGGCCAATTCCAAAATGAATGATGAGTATTAATCATTTTGACCCCAAAATTTGTAAATATAGGGCCCAGGTTTAAAAATACCAGAGTTTCCGTTTAAGTATAAAAATGTTTGCTGTTGTGTTGTGAGTGTTGAGAAATGCTTATAGGTAAAGGTGCTTATAGGCAGTAGAATTAAATAATGCTAAATGTGGCACAAAACCGTATTTAAATGTAACAGAGGGCTACACATACATGGCTGAACTTGTCAAAACGTGAAATAAGCTGTCGTCCTTTTCATGGTGATCACAATTACATATTCTAGGGTGTATTTAGATGCCTTTGACTGAAACCAGTAAAAGAAAAAACACACTTCTTGCTGCTGCACCTACTTTCAGTTCGGAACATCTACCAACGCCCAAGGAGTGACTAACTAACCAGTAATCTTTCCTCCACGGCCTGCAAAGAGTCTGATGATTCAAAGCATGGACGATGTCCAGGCAGATGCAGTGAGAGTGAGAGTCTATGAGCCATAACTGTGTGTTTATGTGTGAGTGTTTGCTTAAGTTTTCAAAACGTAAATCTGATGATACGACTGAAATTATGATGGTTGTTTTTGTTCCACAGCAGCTCAGACTTTGCATGATGGACACCTAAGATCTAAATGTTAAGCCACAGAAAACAGCTGCTGATTTTTTTCTTCTTCTTGGCAGTCTAAAATCCTTGAGATTTAATCCTAAAAAAAACCTGAAGGATTTATCACCCTGTTTTGATTCATACAGTCTATGATTGATCTACAGAGCGAGTGCTTGTAGAGTGAGAGAAAACAGAGTGATAGCAAGCATGTTCATCGAATTCATCGATTTCTAAACGTATTTAGAAAGCACTGGACTTGTCTGAAATGTACTCCTAAGGCTTGCTTTACTGCTCCAAGAGCACCATAAATCAGCTGACAATGTGACTTCTAAGGCAATTCAAATGCAGTCAGAGTTACATCTTTCTGTATCTGAGTGATCAATGGCTTTTAATATCTCTGTTTTTTCTCACATCCAGGTCAGTGGGTTCAGACAGCTATAGCATACATCCTGCAGTAGGTGGCACTACACCACTTGAAATAAATGTATATCATGAAACATTTAAATAATAATGCAATAAATTATAATGGAAGTTTGGTGCTACATGCCTGAAACGATGTCATTATTATTATCATTAGTAGCAACAGATAGTAGTATCATTATTCTTATTTTAATAAAATAGGTTTATCATTTGTTTTATTTTGTTATCAGTATACTTTTCAGATCTTAGTCCCTCAGTCTCTTTGTAACTTTAGATCTCAGTCAGTCCATCTTTAATGAGGCCAGACTTGAAATATAATCAAAGTTTCACTGTGAAGTTCGATGCTTTTATTTCATCAGCACCAGTCTGGTTTGGATCTCCATGCACGCTCCCACATGCACAAACACACACACACACACACACACACACACACACACATGCATAGAAAAAGAAAAAGATGAACAGACACACCAATTACTGTGTGACCACTGGTGACAGCAGGGCAGAGCTGCACAGTCATACTGAGGTTTTGATGTGTCTTATATATAAGCCTCTTTATGCTTCACTGGTCACAGTGCAGCAGACTGTCTTCCTCTCCGCGTTCACACACAGAGACAGAAGAAGTAGAAGATTTCAAAACCTAAATCTGCAAACTGTATTATAGATGTACAAACAGTGGCAAAGCCTTCTTTAAAGCAATTTCTATCAAGTCATTCTGAATTTTTTTTAAAAACAGATTTTGAGATACAATTTCTATGACTCATGGTATGTTATCTGTCTCAATGATGATTCATTGAGGGTGCTCATTTAGAGAGAATTACACAGAGAGGAACAAAATAATAAATAAATGGGTCACTTTCTGCTGTGTGCGACCATTTCTGTCTTTTGAATAAAACTGAAGTAGGATTTTCAATAATTAAAACTTTCAATAACTAAATAACTTTCAATAGAGTTTTCAAGTGGCCTCGTTGTGACTAAAAGTGGGAGCGTGTTGTTATGGATTGCTCATTATTGATTGACATCAGCTGATGAAAGAAACTTCATTTACATGACATACCTCTCTCTAGGCTGTCCAGTGAATATTATCTACCTTTGACCACTGTTCAGCGATTAGGATCAACAAACCAATCATTTTTTATCAAAATGATTTATGGTCTTAGAGCATTTCGGAGAAAATGAGCCTACCATAATGATCTGTAGGAGTCCAGCTGACAGTGAGAAAAATTACATTGCTTTACTGGCACCCTTGCATTTTCTGACCTAAAAATGGAAAAATATGCCAGTATAAATGCCACTGATTAATGCAAAATGTAAAAACCAACATGTTTTAACTGCAGTATAGAGTGCTTTCTTAAATAAGATGATTTTTAAGACATTTGACCTTAATCAAGCCATTTCAATCAAATTCTGTTTGTCTGTATCTTTCTTTCTTTCTGTCTGTCTCTGTATGGTCAAATTAAAGGCTGAAAGACAACAGAAATCATTTTAACAGAGTAACAAACCATTCATATTTTGTGATTTCATTTCACGTTGCCTCACGAGATTTAATGAATATCAACACAAACAAAACCCACTCCCCCAGTATCACCGGTAACAACAATATACGCATAAATATACAGAAATGACCAGTATAAAATGTCCTGCATGTGTGATTTGAACACTCATCCAGACCAATTCACGATCTGGACTTGTGGGTTATTGATTTTGGACTTTTTGTTGTTTTCTGTCTTGTTCCCAGTGTGTTCCCACCTCCTGTCTCTGCCCTCAGTGTTTTCACCTGTGTTCAGTCACCCACCTGTGTTTGATTATCTTGTTAGTCTCTCTCCCTTATAAGCCTGTGTTTTCCTTGCATGTCTGGTTGGTTCTTTGTTAATGTGTCGCGTGCGTTTGTTCCGTGGTGGTCTCTGCCTGTGTGTTAAGAAAATAAAGCTTTTGAGTTAAACTCCTGATGCCTGGTCTGCGTTTGGGTCCTCCACCTGCTCCCGGACGTGACACCAATGGAGGATTACAGGATTTCTGCATACATTCATCTGAAGAAAATTCAATGCTATACTGCTATTAGTGTGGAATCCATCAGGTCCCTTAACTGAGCCTGTAGGCTGCTTTGCTGCTGCTGCATTGTACTGAGCCTGGGGTTCACCAGCACAGACCGTAATGAGCCTGGCTTGTCCCCTGTGATAAATGACATGGGGCTTTAATGGCTCAGCTCTCTAGCATGTGATTGACAGCACAGTGACGCAGGACTCGGCCCTGTGATACTTAGAGCATTTGAACACATGACGTGCGTTGTATCGTCATACAAATCAGAAATATTGCTTTGACAACAGTGGTGAGAAACCTCGGTTTTGGAACATCTCTCTGATCATATGCTTTATTTAATCATTTGTCTATTTGATGGTTTTCTCTCTGATAATGATTCAAGTTATTGTTTGGCTCAGGCTTCATTAATTAGGCATGTTGCATAGTTAATTATTTGAATATGTTGAGTGTGTCTTTAGCCAGCTTTAGCTTGAATGCTAAAACTAAAATGTATCAGGAGCACTGCAACACACCAAGCTACAAATAGCAAATCAATAAATGCTTTGCATACTTCTAGTATGTGCTGACATTTTTCCATAGTTTGGCTGAATTTAACCATCAACTCAGCTGTGTTCAAGCTCATAATATGATACATATATCATATATGTAGTCTAATCTGAAACAATTTAAAATGAGTGACCAAGTACAAAGACAGACATTGTAACCACTGCTGTCTTCTTAGAAATGAGTGATATTTGACTGCAGCGTTGTAGCTAAGCTCAACATGAATTACCTTCTGTATGTTCTGGATTAATCAATGCAGCAGTGCTTAAGTGTATAAATTGTATTTGTGAGTGTGTTGAATTTACACGTGCTTTACAAACTATCTAATAGAGAATTTACATCTAGTAATACATAAAAGACAACAACACATTCTTCATAAATGCATGGTAGAACATAGATGGCACACTTTGTCAATAGTGTTTCCATTACTCTTTCCCTCTTATTATTGCTTGTGTTGATGGATTTTTTTGCCCTGCTTTGGATCCAGAACATAGTGATGTCACTCAGTCAGTCAAGGTTTACCTGTTTGGTCCAAAAAACTTGGCAACTCCTGGCCCGATTTCCATGCAATTTGCTGTGAATATTCATAGTGGATGGTGATTCACAGGCTGAAAACATAAGAACAGACTTTGGCAGGGACTGGGGCTCTGAGTGGGGAGAGGACATTAGTAGAAACTTTCAGAACAGTAGTGGAGTGGAAAGTGTTGAGGCCATCTGGTTTCTCAAGAAGGAGATGCCAGCTCCCGCACTGTGTTCAATGGGTAACCAAACATTAGTTCCAAACTCTCCTGTAAATTCTCATATAATAAGTCTTGTCATTCGTGCCTCTCAGATATAGGCAATGTATTTGTTTCAGCGCCATTTAGCACTCGGTGAGTAGCATTTCTTTTTGATTTCATACTTTCATCTTTTGGTGTGCGTTACCACTTTGAGTACCTAAAATCTACATGTGCCAGCCTTTTTCAAACACACCCAATAAGCTTCACAGTACTGGTGTTTGCCACAACAGTATTTGGTGAGAAAAGGAGAATTCTGTCTCTCGCTCTCATGACAAACTCACGGTACTGGCAGTCAATTCAAGTGCTACAGTCATCCTTGGTGGTGGTGAGGCCAATGCTCTGATTGTGTTACAGTTTGGCTTGCTAAACCCTTTGTACTGTTATTCAAATAGTTTTGTATATCTGTAACTCAGTGATGAAATGTGATGCCTGTTTCCATTTTCTTCTTCCTCACTTCTGTCCTAGTTATCTGTCCACGATTCCTTCTTCTTTGGTTTTCTGGTAAGTTTAATGGTTTTAGGTTCTGTTCATGTTATCATTAAGTTTTCTTCTTATTTTCTATGTAAACTACAACACATTATTTTATAAGATTCAGAGCCATGTTTTTGGCTTATGTGGACAAGAAATTACATGCATAAGAAGCAAGAGATTTTTATGTTTTTTTCCTGGAAATATCAAAAACAGAATACTTAAATCTTATTTTTATTGGGTAGTAAAATATAATTCTAAGTATAGATTGGTTACACACATGGCAGATCTCAGACACTGATTTTTATTCTGGAAAATGAAATGCATTAATAGAGGCTATTATAGAAATATTTAAAAGAGAAATATCATGTATCATGATGGGGTAGTAGCAAGAAGAAGTGGATGTTTACAGCTAATTGTGTCTTCTCATGCTATTTATTTGCGTATTTTTGTCCTTATGTTTTTTTCTGGTTGTTGTGTGTGTATATTATACAAATGTTGAACAGGACTCTGATTTGTCTGTGCTGCGTTATTGCTTGTATGTTTTTAATGCATTATGCAAAGCACTTTGAATGTGTATGAAATTTGCTATACAAATAAAATTGCCTTGCACCTGTTGGTGAATTTCAATAAAAGTCTACTGTGTTACTTTTTCTGCTGTTCACATATACTATAGATGGTTAGAGCTGTGTTACACACCACTGACAACCAAATTGCTCCAAATAGACTGTTGAACATAGGAAGACGGACATAGTGAAAATGAGACATGGAAAGAACACGACTCCACGAGGACATTAGAGAGAAAGGCAGATGGGATAGGGAAAGGAAGGTGGGTGACCCAGAAGAAAAGACTGACTCATATATCATCCCATCAAACAAAGTCAATATTTATAGCCAAGTACAGTTTTTGCCATTGTGTCCTTTGGTATAGTTTATTATGGGTACCACCTTCTAATAAGGTTGTAACAAATGGCTTTATTAATGGCTGATAAATCATTTAGTTATGCTTTATAGATTAGTTATAAGTCATTAATAAGAGGTTGCCAGGTTGTGAAAAATCCCATCGGCAGGTCTCCTTTCATTTGGTAATAATGCTGTTATAAATGTGGCCATTTCATTAATAAATTTTAATGAGTTTCCCACATGGTACCACTTTCTTGTTACAAGTTGTAGGCTAATTAATTGCTTGATTAATGGTTATGGTATAATTTGCTAATATTGTATAGATCTGTTGCCAGGTTGTGTTTATGCTTTCTTTTTTGTAATAATGAAGATATAGATGTTTGTAATCCATTAATAAATGCTCATGGGCTTTCTAACAAGCCATCACGTCTGCAGTTATAAATGTGTAAGAAGTTATTAGTTGTTTGTGAAGTGATTTTGGTCCAGATCTGCCTGCAGCCCTTTTCTAGAAATAAGTGGTTAGCCTACTTAAAGGGACTTTTCACAACCTGGCAACCCATAACTTGGATCCATTATATGAATATTAAAAAGTGTGTGTGTGTGTGGGTGCTTTTATCAAAAAGTTAATCAACATTAATATAATGATTTACTGCAAGCCAATTCCAACATGGCCTTTTAATTTACAAAGCAGAACATTCATCACGGACCTCCTGTGCAGCTGTTAACATCGTACTCACACGTGGGAACACTGAATAGCCCAGTAGTGTTATCTCGCATAATTATACTGCTACTAATTGGTAGTTCGGCCGCAGATGCATTCAGCCGACTGATGATTGATGACTGATGAAGAGCCTGCTGCACCTACACGCTGTGGGCAACCCACGTACAGAAAGGGCTACGTAATCTTTGTGTGTGTTGTGTGTGTGTTACAGACAGACAGACAGCGAAGCATCTCTCCTCTCGCATCAGCATCACGGGGTTTAATCGCTCTTTCTCCATCACCGGGGCGTAGGAGGCGTCTGTCAAACCTGTGGAGTGTCTGTCTCTCTCTCTCTGTCTGTCTGTGTCCGTCTGTCTGTTTGGAAGACACTACACACGTCGGTCTTTAGAGTAGTTGTAGTTTGGAAACAATAAAGCGGTTTTACAGCTCTTTGGGGGCATCTCTATCTCTCTCCCTCTCTCTCTCTCCGTCTGTCATCCCGGAAGACTCATCACATTCTCGCCTTGAAGGAAGTTGAAGCGAACAGGTGCGTGAACACAGCTCTTATATTTCTTGTTCTCTTTCTCCTAAAAATATATATTACAAATGCTCTAGGCTAGAATATCAGCTACATTATTTTATTTCTCTATCGCATTGCATTAGGTTTCCTTTTTTTTTTTCAATTTAATAGTAGGCTAAATCCATTCATGGTTTCTCGTTGGGCTGTAACCCATTCCTACAGGTGGGATTTTCAGCAGCCTCAGAGCAGCTGCTTGTAACTGCACACATATTTCACACGGTGATATTGGCTTTGACAAATCTGTCAGAGAGAAAAGTAGGGCGGTGGCACCGTTTTTGTGTCTTGTCACACGTTTTAATACCGAGCGCTTCGATCCGGGAGTGCCTCTCTCATTGCGCCTGTTTTGACGTCCCCACAGCTGTGTGTGCGCGCTCGCGTGTAATTTGGGAGCCAATCAAGCAGCCATGGACGCGTTCCTGAAGGGTTTCTCTAAAGCCAAGGATGGGGTCGTGGCAGCGGCGGAGAAAACCAAGCAGGGAGTGACTGGAGCAGCTGAGATGACGAAAGATGGGGTTATGTTTGTCGGTGGGTGCTGGGATTTTTTTTAATTGATGGTCATGTTACTAGAAAAATCAGACGTTGTTGGTTCATTATTATTATAAATATTACTATCATACACAACTCTGAATGAATGGAATGTTGTTTATTATGTGCATATTTCTGACTAACTGAGCTTCGCCTGATTTTCCTTTCAGGTACCAAAACAAAGGATGGAGTCACAACAGGTAACACCATATATTAATTTAATCTTAAATGCATCTATTCCTTTCTCTTGTTGGTCTGAAAAAAAAATTCAATATTGTATAAATTTACAGCCCTTCTTGTTAAAATCAGAGCAACATTTTTACGCAAGTATCTTTGACATAAAAGCAAAAAAGCTGTCATCTCACTGGATCTTCAGGTGGTTTGTAAGAGGGGTGTACTGTAAATCTGTGACTGTCATATTTCACCGCCTTATACTCAACACAACCTGCCTAACTCCTCATAGGCCTTGCCATATCTCATACGTAACAAGCAGAGAAGCCAAGGGGGACTCCCTGCTATAGCCTATAGGCATCCAGGGAAGTAGCTGTATGTTGTGTCCTATAGCAGCAAGTACAGTTAGTGTTTTGGAAGCTGGGATTATAAGAGGAATACATGATGGCAGAATGTCTCATTGAAGCCACTAAATGAGGGAAGAGGGAGGATATCTTTTTTCTCAGTGGGACCAAGAGGCCTACATTAGACCTATGATCTGATAATCTGTGGTCCACATAGGCAGAAATGATGTCCTAGCAGTGTGCAGCTTAGTTGTGATAAATTATTATGTGTAACGCTTGTGGACTCAACCTTTTTGGCTTGTTGCCCCTTAAAACAAAGCAACTTCTATTTGTGACCCCATGTCACTGGTTGTATTATGTACCAGTTGTGAACAGTTCAACAAAAGAAAGATAAAAATGAGCATTATTTTGTGTAATGTTATTTTCTCAATTGAACGCTTGTTGTAAATGGATCTGCAGATGCATTAGTTACATACAGAGAATGTCTATATTGACTGACGTGTTTAGCCTTAATTTAACAAGAAAGACTCACTGAATTTAAAAAAGCTTATTTACAACATACCTCTCCAAAAACAGTGATAAAAATGTAAAATCAGATGCACTGATACACAAAATCACAATTACACAACAATGCGTTGTAAAACAGTAAAAGGCGGGGTGAAGACTATTGAAAAGAAATGCCTCTAGGCTGTTCCTGAGGTTTTTCATGTAATCAAATGACACTACAGGTGATGATCCTGTTTAAAACAATTCTTTAGGGTGTTCCAGGTAGAAGCAGTATTAAACAACTCTTTTACCCAACCCTGTATAGACTGCAGGTACAGTAATGCAGGCAGTAGCTTCCACACTACTGATTATGTATCACAGTCTTTCTCTTACAAATTAATTTATAAGAACTACAATGTACCCTTGTACAATTCAATGCATTTAGGGGTTTTGTACGGTGCAACAGAAACGAGCAATGACAATCCTCACCTTCATGTGTCTGTTGTGCACAATTATCTTTCCAAAAGGAAGAACCATTTAGATTTTGGTGAAGTTATGATTCTTCCTTTAGCACCTCCATCAGGTCAAACTAAGCTTAGTAATAATAAAGTAACAGGTAGTAGTAATAGCAATCACTGACAACGGGGGAAAAGTCACTAAAGGGCAGCACCACTCAAATTACATTTCCTTCCAATTACTGTGGAAGATTTGAAATGCAGTTTATGTACTTTTCTACATGCTAATCTACACAGGTATTGAAGCTCATTAGAGATATACACCCTCCTCAAATGCCTTCCTCCTCTCTTCTTCTTTCATCCCTACAGTTGCAGGTAAAACTGTGTCTGGAGTGTCTCAGGTGGGTGGAGCCATGGTTACTGGGGTTACCGCTGTGGCCCAGAAAACTGTGGAGGGTGCAGGCAATATTGCCGCTGCCACTGGATTGGTCAAGAAGGATCCAGCCAAACAAGTAAGAAAGCTGAATTATTATTATTTTTTAAAGAAATCAGTATATACATCACTGGTGTGTGTTTTGGCTTGACATGTACTTATTTGGGCAAAATTGTAGTTTATTTATTTTTCTGCCGATGATAGCACCCCCTACAGTAGTGTTCTCCAGTGAGTCTGAATTTTTGATCATGTTGGTCTAGTAAATTGATTGGTGCAATATCTTTGTGGGCAGGCACTAAAATAGTTCATAATAATCCTTCAATTCCAACAGCCGCACATGCAGCTAACCAGCTAGCGGTCTGAAATTGTTAGCCGTTACTTGTGTGATGTGAGCACTTTCCAAGTGGAGTACAAATTTAACAGGACAATGGGTGCTCCCAAATGTTGGATATTGTAAAGGAGCAGACATCCTAAATTGCTAATGGTACATGGGCTTGTTAACGTCTTGTATCAGCGTTCGTAGGACTTTCTCTATTCAGTAGCGCAGCACGCACGTTGATTGTGCATCTCCTAGCAACGGCAGCCCTCAAATGTTAGTCAACTGTGGAAATGCCCACCCAGATGCATTTAAGCTTATAGACAGTTTGCAAACAATATGTGCAAGAATGGTTTTATCCGATTTTGAAATTTTCAAAAATATGCACAATAACTGGAAAATCATCATAGCTTATATTTCTTTGCACAAAAAGTGAGAAGAATTCAAAATTCAGTTCAACACTTGCTGAATGCTTACACTTCTCCACAAACATATTGATATACTGTTGGACACACCTGTAGAAATGGTAGTTTGCAGCACAGCACATCCCTCCATTTCATGCCAGCTATAACTCTTCACTGTGTCAAAATGGCCTCCTGGCCTTGAGTCATTTGTCATCACTTCTCTTGTCTGCTGTGTGTCTTTCTTCTCGGAAATGAAAGCAGTTACACATTGTTAGCTTTCCTGCATTGTTCATCAGTCTGGCCATCGTTTGTCCAATGTAACGTACTGCTGCAACACAAGTCAAATATGAAAAGTGATTTTCCTTTGCCCTTTTCACTGGGTTCGTGCATTCTGTTTGTTGCGGTCTGTATCTTTCTATTTTACCTTGTCCTTCTCTCTAGTGAGGATTTTGATAGCTCTTCATGAAGATTTTTGTCAGGGCCGTAGCTACCATTTAAGACACTGAGGTCATGTCTGAGGTGTAGCCTTACCAAAAATGAACTTTTTATCAATCAAAAAAGCACTGTAACAATGTAAGTCAGTGGAGAACCCTCTTTAACTTGCTCTACTTTGAAATGCTTCTGCTTCCGCATACTTTTAGCTACA
>LKNJ01001207.1:0-101859 GCA_002120245.1 Maccullochella peelii | reverse complement strand
CATAATAACAACAAGTAAGGACTCTGAAGTCTACTAGAAGTGATGCAGATGTGAATGAGATGAGGGTATTTAATAGTGATGGTGAATGGTGAAGTTAGATTTAAAAATGTTCATAAAATAATAATCAAATTGATTACAATTTGAGAAGATGGAGGTACTGGAGTTCATAGTCTCGGTTATCAACCTTAATAGGTTGAGATATTCCCACAATATTACATTTCATTTGTCAACTGGGTTTACAGCTGAATAGTAATTATATTTAACGTTTCTAGGCTCATCACTACAGAAGTGGATAACAGCATTAATGAAGCAGCGAAGAGTGAAGAGTGGCCACTTTTTAAGTGAAGCTTTTTTAATTAACATTGTTGTAATTAACACTGCACATCACTGTTCCCCTACATCAGTTATAATTATAATTGTGATTGCTGACAGTTTTACTGCATTTTCTGAACCATTATTAGTAAATAATAAAAGTAATAAAAAGCACAAGAAGGAAAACAAGATGATAGACGCACACACACACACACACACACACACACAAGCTGCTACATCCTTTACAGGACTTGTCCTTGGTGCAATAAACATTTTGTCTGTCCTTTTGTGAGTCCTTGGGCAGTCCTGATGGAGCTCTCTGCCAAAATGGCCTTTCTCCCGGCTGCAGTCTAAACAAACAGTTTGCGAGCCAAGTGTGCAAGTGCTGGAAGTGAAATGCCTGCCCCTGGCTCCTTGGCCTAACTTCTCATTCTTGCCCAAAGCTTTGATTTCACTGCCAGTCAAGACAATGAGATGACAACATAGTTCCCAACATACCTGCAAACTGGACTCTCAGTCTACACAGCTAATCATCATTTGTGGCAATTGGTGATAATGGAGGAAAAAGACTAAGAAATTCAATTAAAGTTCTATGAGAAGTGGGCGACTTCATTGTGATGGTGGTTTATATTGAGGGACAGCATTGCTACACAGCATCATCTGAGGTCTAACATGACTGGTAGTATAAATAATCAACCTGCATGTGCAAAAGACACATAACAGCCAGTAATCCTCAGAGCTGCAGTTGCATCATTAAATCTTTAGGAACTATGTAAGAGACGCACACACATACATTCATAACATTTGTCGCAAACAGCACAGCTCTGTAATTATGCTGCATTTATAGTCCTGTTAATAAGTTAATCTACAGCACGTGTTTGAGTGCACACAGCAGTGTTTCGAGATGTGTGTGTTTGTGTGTTTTGTGCGTAAAATTCACCCGGATTTTCTCCAGTTCTCCTCGGTTGGCTGTCTGCTGTTTCTCCAGTCGTTCACTCAGCTGGGAGCAGATCTATGTGAACCAGAGACAGAGACAGTTTGTTCAGTCATGGTGCTTTCAGACTGCCGTCAACTTTATCAACAATTCAAGTCTATTGAATTTCTACTGAGCCGTTCAACATGACACTCAGTAGAACTGTACCGCTATTGGATCTAGAGAGCTGCACTGTGTTAGTTAAAAACAAAACAATACAATAGAGATGCAGTAGGTTGTTCTAATTTGCTTGTCTTGCTGGAATTACCCCAGACCATTGTTTTAAGTGTTTTTAAGTTAACTTGTGTTATCACATGAATAAGAAGTCAGAAAACCCACCCACAACAATAAAGATGTTATGATAGTGTACATATATAATATCCACAAATTCTATAAATATTTATGAGTTTAGAACATTGGTTCCACTACGGTTGTAGGTTTTCTATTACACGAATACATCAGATCAGTCAGTAAAAAAAAACAACCTCACAATCACCCTCCAGTTCCTTCCACCCCAGTAGAGCCAGATATAATGGGACCAAATCCGTGTCCATTTACAGACAAATAGTGCAGTGTATTGTTACTTTACTTTTCACCTCTCCTGACCACACCACTGTGCACAACCTTGTGTCTCCGTTCCACCTCTACTTGTGGCTCTTGGTAAATCAGTCTCTGTGGCAGAGACTTCATCCTCTTACTGTAAGTCCATTAGTGGTGTCATAAGGTACTGTTTTTTCAGCAGGGCTCACCCGATGTACACACACGAGTATTCATGTGCACCCTTACATATATCCAATCTCTTTTCCTCCCCTTCTCCTCCTTCTACACCTATAACCCACAGCTGCAAACATGCTGACAGACATACAAACACACACCCACACACTTGTTCTCTAATTGCAGACGAACTGAGAGATCAATGTGACATGAGTCATCCTAACGGGAACATTGTGTCATACCACCTTCCTGTAGACAGACTATCTATCTCTCTATGTGCTCCTGCTACTGCATATATCTCTCTGATTCCCTGTGGCATATACTGTATATCTCTTCCTCCTCCTCAGGATCAATCCATACATCTATCTGTGTATCTTTAGCTGAGCAGATATCCATCTTTCTCCTCCTACATGTGTTTTATCTTTTTCTCCTGTCATCCTCTCCTTCATTTGATCTCAACCGCCGTTACTGTAGCCGTCTCTCTACCTTCCCTTCATCACTACCGATCACTTATCCCTCTTCATCTTGCAGCTAACCCCCTTGCTCCTTTATTCTCCCTGCTTCTTTTTTTTAACGAGTGCTACTCCATGGCATGTTGTACATCTTTTTACTTAGTGAAGCTTTAACTTGAGCTGCTAGCCTCGTGTGCAGGGAACAGTCTCCAGTGAGTTTTGTCCCCCACATGGAAAGTGGGGGATTAAAATTAAAATTTTATACTCCCCTCCATATTTGAGGGGGGCATGGTGGAGAGGACAGAGTGTTCTGCTGGGATTTCCAGCCTTCATGTCAGTCCACAGTCAGGAATCTTCATTGCAAGCAAGCTGTCAATGATTATTTTAAATTCAAGATGAACAGGATAGTTGTTTTCTTCATTCTTATTGTTTTTTTGTGTCACATAATAGATTTTCTGCTGGTTTCTGTTCAGGCTCAAGACCCATCGGCCATTTTTTGTTTTCATGTTTTTCATATTCTATTTTTTTCCACAAACAATCTCAGTCTTATTTATTTTAAAAGTTTTCACTCAATAATTCATCTGGTCCTGCTGTAACTGCCTGAGGGAATTTTTGTTGTCTTGGTCAATAATGCATGTACACAGTATTCTTACAGTGGGCATATTGTAATCACATGCTATTTTAATTGCTTTATCACACTTATAACATTTTGTATAAAGCTTAGAACTAGAAGCAGACAATTAGGATGCAATGCTCAATCAAGACATGTTCAGAATATTTTAAAACGGTGAGAAATAAAATAAATATAATGCTAACAGGACCTCAGAGACACGAGCACTGGCACATGTCGCTGTACCTGGCAAGTGCTCGGCTAGCCTTAGTGCATCTCCACTGGCTCCACTCCTACAGTAGGGACTACAATACACCACTCAACACTGTTTTTAGTTTCACCACTAACAGACGTTTCTCTGTCCTCGTGGGCTGGAGGGGCAATTAGCGCACAAAGCTTTTTTGGCTCTAATCCCACAAAAAGAAACTTCGCATTCACAGCCACTTAAATAGGAAAATGCTATTTGAAGCATCATTTGAGTTATCTGGGTTGGAAAACAACACAGGCTATTTTGGGGCGTTCCTCAACTTGTCAGTCCCATGGGATTGAATGCTGCTGTCCTCCCTCTGCTCTCTCCTCCACAGACTTATGTTCATTTTCTCCCTCTCTCCATCCATCATTCCCTTCCTCACTGTCACAAAAATAACTATTTTTGTCAAAGCCCCATTTTCACACGTAACTCTGCTCAGCACAGTTCTGAGCTGCATGCTGGCAATCTGAAGGCTGCTTTCACCCATAACACACACACACACACACACACACACACACACACACACACAAAAACATCAAATCCCCTCTCCTCTGTGATCCGTTTTCAGATCTGCTGTCAATTCCAATGTGCTGCCAATATTTTTAGACTCAGGTAAAGTTAAGGTCTGTTTCTAAATTTGTCCTCTTGCTATTTCTGTCTGCCCCCGCAGGGAGCGATGGGGGGTGGATTGTTGCATAAAGCCTCTGTGCTGATGGTAATAGTACTTGATCTGGGTAGGTTTATATTTAAGCATTAAGTGACAGGATGAGATCTGAGAGGATGAAAATCACCCTAAGAAGAATTCGGATAGACAGGAACTCAAAATATGCTCACAGACTCAGTCATCAAAGGCTCTGGGTTCAGCTTAGGGACAGTTTGTAAAATTAGATGTTTCTGCTTCACAAACTAGATGAATGAATGAAAACAGATTGCTCTTATATTATTTTTAAATATTTATGGCTAGTCTTGCCACAGTAATGGCTCGATCAGAGCTTAAATGATTTGAAAAGACAAGCCAAATAAGGAAAGTTAAGTGGAGAAGAGGTGCTCAAAGGCTCCAAACATCCAGAGTTCAGGATGAGCCACAGAAAATGCTCCAAAACAGACAAAACTACCTTTTAAGTAACAGTACACATAATGACTACAAAACTACAAGCCACAGTAACAAAAACATGACAAATCCATGCACTGGATAAAATTAACAACCAGTCTGGTATGAGGGAGTATCTTAATAACAATGACTGCTCGCCCTACTGAACATATGAAAGGATCAGAACAAGAGATGCTCAGTGGTTTAGTCAAAAATAATCACTTTCATTCATGTTGAGAGATATAAATGAACTAATAAAGTAACAAACCTTCAGGCCATTACTTGCTGCTATGCAGAGATCGCCAACTGCTGGCAGCTTTTGCTGGAGTTCTCACATCTTTTTATCCAGGCTTGTTACATAATGAGTTGTTTCCTTTTTGGTTATGGTGAGTCTTCAATCAAGCAAACTTTTAAATGTAGCTAAATCTTTATATTTTTAATATGTTTTTTTATTTAATTTAATTGTGCATCTAAATGTGGGAGTATTTTCTGTGTTCTTTTATCTTATTATTCCCACTCGATTTAAACTGTACTAGTTAACATTGCTAAAATGTTGTATCTCTTGTATCGCTTGCCTGTATTTTTGCACTTTTATATGTAAAGCAGATTGTAGAAGGTTTATGATGTTGGATCTAAACTGAAAACCGCTAATAAAAATTTGAAAGGAAACTGGGGTGGCTCTGCCACAGTTTACAGTTTCACTTTTCTAAAATGTTCCTGTGAAGAAAGAGGCACAGTTAAGTAATACTCTGATAGTACTATATATGCTAACTGGAAGAAATCAACACTGTTATTAGATTTCTTAATTTAAGTCTTTAAGTGATTTCTGCACACAATAAATTCTAAAGCACAAGATTCAGATACAAAGTAAATACCTGCTTATATTCTCCAATGATGGATCCATTCTTCTTAATCTCTGATTCAGACTTATCAAGCTCTCGTCTGCACATCTCCTTCAGCTGTGGAAAAACACACACACACACACACACACACACACACACACACACACACACAGATACTGTTAGGCTGTTGCAGGGCAGAGAAGGACAGAAGCAGAGTCAGAGGCCCCGGAGACTGTGTGACTGCCATGACATGTAAAGAAGACAGAGAATGGTATTGGCAGACTGGAAGCTCAGATATAAGTCATGCCCCCTACACAGCCTCTACGCAAGCACATAAATCAGTCACAGCTACACCTACACACTCAAGAAGACAGGAGACGTTTGGAGGACAGCATTGAACACACATGAGGACAGAGGGCAGCAAGTCTGTCCTCCACCTCAGAGGGATTATTCATTGATGAGAAGAAAATCCACATCAAAGATGAACTGACATTCTTTGACATTGGAGGTTTGACTGTGGAGAGTCATGTGTCTTTATAGAAGTGACACACATGATAGAAGAAGCCCTGAAAATGTCTGGAATATTTATTTTCTGTTATAAAAAGGAGAAGACTACTGGCTGTCTTTCTTCTTCTTGTTACCAATCACAGTTCTTGTGGTTCCAATGAGGTATCTCTGCTGCCACTGTAGCCCCAACATGTAGTATGTATATCTTGTGTGCATCAAGTGCATCAGCTATGGTGTAGCCTTAGGGTATAAATCCAGCTTCACTACCTCAGTTATGGTATGATCCGTACTGCTACCTCAGAAATATATAAAGTACAACCTTGTTTTTTAAAAAACAGTATAAACTAAAAGACAAGCCAGCATGCCATGAGTCTGCAGGTCTTTATTCCCACCAAACAGCAGGTGATTATATTAAATTAACACACCAACTACAGAAGGAGACCTCATCAGTAAAATCAGCTGTTGCAGTGTTTGGTTTGAATAATAATTTGCAGACTCTTGGCACTGTCCATTAGATAGACTGCTCAGTGACAGCCTGTCACATTAATACTGTATACTTCCTGCTAGTCCCCTTCTTGACCCCAGGACAGGAGATTGCAGCACCCTTTCACAATAATTCTTCTAATTCCTTCACCTGAGAATTTATGTTGCAATAGTGCTGACTGCTGCTTGGCTCTAACCTGTGCAGACTCTTCCTCCAGTCGTCTCTTCTCGTCCTCGGAGTCCACCAGTTTCTGTTTGGTCAGCAGCAACTCTTTATTCAGGGCGTCCGCCTTCTCCTCAGCCTGACACACAAACACACACAAGATAAAATAACCCAATGCTGATGAGGTCATTGAACGTTAGACTTGTCCTACTTTCCTCTTAGTTTTCTCTCTACAGTCTCGCTTTTCAAGGTAAGTCAAACGATGATGTACACAAATGTGCAGTCCTGCCTTACACACACAAATAACATTTTGAGGCTGTGTAAATCAAGGTTCTGTGTGAATAAAGGTTTTGCTACATGTATGTGTTTTTGTTGCACACACACACACTTGCACTTCCACTCTCCCTCATGTTTTTTCTGTTCTTGCACAATTGTTGCCACATATATACAGCACACTTGCTTCTGTTAAGTGTCTTTTAAGGAGTGCCGACTCATTTTCATGAATATCTGTACATACACAGCCATAAATTACACAAATAAATTCTTTCTCTTTGGCTTACGTTGTCGAGGTCTTTGCGCAGGGCTATCTTGCTGCTCACTAGTTCATGTGCCAGGTCGTCATTCTCCTGCTCCAAACGCATGTTAGCCTCTTGCAAACGCCGGTTCTCCCGCTGGACGGAGGAAGAGAGAGCGGGAGAGACAAATTGTCACCAGAACACCAAATGGACAGATAAAGACAAAAAGATAAAACAAGAAAAATAGTGGGACAGAAAAACAGCAGAGCACCAAGAACCGAGAGAAGTGAGGGAACATGAAAGAGGAAGGAAAGTGAAAGAGATAGCAGAGGAGGGAAAAGGAGTTAATCATAAAGAGTGACGAATGAATGTGTAAGCATGTCTTCCTGGCTCAGTAGTTTCTAGAGTAATGCAACAATATACAGAATGAGAAGTGTAAAAGTTAACTGATCAGGTGAGAATGTAATGTTTAACAGGGCATAATGTTGATACATCATTAACAGCAACAGACAGCTGTATAAAAAACTGACATGTCAAATATTTTCCCAGAGATAACAAGCAGAAGAGTTGAGGGCATGAAGTATAGATATTACAAAATCTTGAGCGTTTCTTCTTCTAAGAAAAGATTTTAAAAATAGTGCAACATTTTACCCGGCTGTCTTGCATGGTGACTGACAAGCAAGTCTGTTATTGCAAATAATGCTTTTCATTGAAACATCCCTGCTCACCTTTCATTCTGGGAAAATAAGTCTAAAGTTTTTCATATCAAAACAAATGAGTATAATGTAAGTCATTTTTAATGCTCTGATGTGCTCACTAAAATAGGATAAATGGAACTCACTCTTTAAATTAAATACACCCCTAGGTGCAGAATTGCAGTTATGATAATATTAAATGTTTTAGCATTTTGTTAGTCAAACTATGATAATTTAACTGAACCGATTCCTGGCTGCAGTCAGCTTTATCAAGCTGTGGCTTAATGGTTGAGTGTATGAACATCCTCTCAAATAGCAATAAAACAAACATGTTAACATACGTCTTCCAACATAGAAGCAAACAAAGCAGAAGTTCAGTCACTGTAATTGATGATCTTGTACTGTACACGACCAACCCGTTACCCTTGAGATGACTTATGGCATGTACAATTAATGGCTTTTTTAGTGGTATGTAGTTTTTCTTTCCAGAACAAGGACTGTCAAGGTTTACAGTAATAAATAAATAAATAAATAATAAAGAAAAGAAGATTTATTCTGTTCAGTGGAAGGTCTGTCAGAATATGGTGGCTGTTTTAACACTATGTAGTGTTAACACTTTCCATTGTTAAAGAGTTAGAGTTGTGAGCTCAAATGTCATACTTTGAATACTAAAATAGTTATATTATAAACTATATAAATATAAATTAAGACAACAAATAGTTGCCTTTATCTTTGTAAGACCAAATGTATCATTATCATTATGAGTGTTATGTAATGTTTTGTTTTGTGTTTTATGGTATTTTGTTATTATCCTGTGTGATAGTTTCGTCTGACGTAAAGTACACTGGTGTTTTGGGTAGATTTGGTTTCTGAACAACAGTCTGCCCTGTGTCCTTCAAGGGGCGATAGAACAGTCTGTCTTGTATTGATGCTTGGATTTGATGTTTGTTAGCGTGAGACACAGATGTTTAGGCCAAGGTCTGACAGAATTATATCTCCCTTGCCTGTTTGTTATGTTGCTAATATAAATATGTGACTGGGGGTCAGACTCATCGGACACAGCTCGGTGTATGATCTCTGTCCTTTCAGCTGAAATAGATTGACTCTGTTGGCTCATTATCTGTGCTCACTCCCATTTGTTGGCTCTTTATGTGTTCGTCCTTATTTTCTTTTACTCCTATTTGTTGCTCTTTATTCTTCTGATTAATTAAATCTACAAAAGACAACGTTTGTTGAATCATCATTTCATTTGTTCACTTCTCCACAAGGGAAATCAGAATTTCCACCACAATCTCTCTTTCAACTTGGTGCAGCACTTGTGCTGCAATGACAACAGTGACGCAAAGGTCCCTTGAAAAGTAGATATAACTTAATATCAAGTTTATGTTCATTTCATGGAGAAGTCATTGAATGTTTTATGCTTAATGTAAGCGTGTGAATATTGTGTACTCAAGTCTACCTCATATCTCTCGATGGGGGCCTCCTGTTGCTCCTGCTGCTCCCTTATGGTGTGGTACTCCTTCTCAAATTTCTTCAGCTTTTTCTGGCTGATCTGTTGGGCAGTGAACGCAGAAAAACAAACGTTTGGTACTCATCAACACATGAAGAATTACACTAATAATTGCAATAATACACATGACGGAAAATATAAATATAAACTAGCACAACAGTCTCTGGCTCGTGCACCAAAGGTGGCTGCCAGAGAAGAGTCTTTCCAATCTTTTGTAAACAAGGACACAAGATTTATAATCTTTGCTGGACTGTTGCGTACTTTAGTCCAGTCCAGCATTTGAATAAGATATGAGAACATATGCAGAGATTACAGCCCCAATTTGCTACTGTTCATTTCTGTCTAACAAGCCAGTTTGCTGGGATGTCACTGTCCACACAGACCAGAGTAAAGGCCTTTACACAGCGGAGGCGTTTTTTTCGTGCGATTAATTCACACGTCAGTCTATTTTTTTTGAACTGTGGTTTTTGTCATGAGTACTTTCACACAGAAAGTGAATATTACACGGCGAAAAAGCGTCGTCATTTGTTTTTCCTGAAACAAGGTTGATTTTTCTGAGCTTTGGCACGGCGAATAAAGGCATCAAACAAGCACGTTGTGCAGAACAGATGTCACATCACAACTCCAGACCTGTTGATTGTTTATGTTTCTCATCACCCTGTATTATATGACAAGGGACACAAAAATTATAAAGACAATGAACTCAAAGACAACGTGTGGAGCAGCACCGCCGGATGCAGGATAGTGAGTAGATTAGTTTACTTTTGGATGTAGTAGAGTAAATATTCGCAGGCGAGTATTTACCTTTTTGTGTTGTTTATTTGTTATGCCCCCAGTGTGTAAAGGCCTTAGCTCTGACTACCCTTACTGTTTTGTTGAGTTTTTAAAAGTTCATAGATTTATGTAAAAATTAAATATGTAAAGCTACTACAACACGCAGAAATCAAAGATTATAGCATTTTGAAATTAGGCTGTAACACCAAAACATGCACATCGACACGGTCTGAATGTTCCATGAAGACAGTGTACAAAACTTTAATGGCTGATTGACAAAATATTGTATTTTCTTATCATGGATTACACTGTATAATCAATCACACACTTCAGTAGCATTCTGAAGTAACTTGAAATTCTCTGGTTGAACAAGTTTCTCCGGAGCAGGTAAAGAACTTCACGCTATTTATCGCCTTGTTGAAGTGATGAACACAAAATTCACTAGACAGAGTTCAGGTTCAGTGGTACCCCTGATGACCCAAAACAGTGTCCCATTTAATCACACACACACTTACAGTCACATTCATGCCGACAGTTCGCACACACACTGCATTTAGGCAATCTCATCAACAGGCCTTTCAGTGCCCAGCTGCTGCCTTACACTGGGCTTTTTAACAGACACAGCTACCATACAATGAACACTATGTGCCTGATTTTCATCATGAAAGAGAGACCCAACACAAACTAACTTGTACAAACTAAGACTTGCTTGTCCATTCTGTGGATTTGAATGCATCTAGTTAGGCTGCAGCATGAATGCACCGTTGTCTTTGCATGCATGCCTGCATGTGCGTGTTACAATTTCAGGTTCAGTACTATACTACAGTATATCAGATGATCCAAATGCTCCAAGCATTCATCACCTAATGATGTTGACAGAACTGGGATACCATGGCCCATATGTTGTCCTGCTCTAAGTGTGTCTCTGCGTGTGTGGGTGTGTGTGTGTGTGTGTGTGTGTGTGTGTGTGTGTGTGTGTGTGTGTGTGCGCTCTCTGAGTGTATTTGGTCGCACATTCTGCTCTGTAAATGGGAGGCTGGCAACAGGGAGAAAAAGTACAAGAGGTCATTCGGGGCAGGAGTTGCCTCATCCATCTCCTATCTCATTCTTTTTTCCTGCTTTCTTGACAGACAGCTGGGTCTCCTGAAGTTACTGCTTAGAGAAGCTATTAGGAACACAGAACAACCATGGCTCTCTCAAGCACAGCCATAATTTACATAATTTTCTCATCTTACAAGTCTTGGATCAATTATAAATGAGCAAATTACCTGTGCAGTACCATCAGTATTGTTCTCTTAAAGTACACTAGCAACTAGAAGAGGTGTATTGTAAAACCACCTGCTCTCTCTCAGCTGGTTTGCTGATCAATCTCTGCTTTTCTGAACCAAAAAAAAACCAATTACAAGTTTTGTTCATCGCTGCTGCTCTGTTTCGGCATCACAAAGAGCAACTGTTGAACACAGTTTAACACAGCAGCACGGAAGCTGTAACTGTATGTAGCTGTATACAAATACCTATGCATACATGTTCATGTGTACTAGATAGAAAGTAGAGAGCTATGAGGTAGACGTGAAGAGATGGGAACTAAAACACACAGGTAAAGAAAAAATAATAATAAACTGCATGCATTCGTGATTTTCATTTAAATTCCTTGGGCAATTTGCATATATTAGCTTTAGAAGTCAAAAAGGTTGGCAGACAAGAGGAGGAAGTAGGTGTAACAACACCACACAGAGACACACAAATGACCCTAGTTTGACCCTGAGATTGTCTCCTGAATACATTTTGCGACCTGACTGTAGTTGATGACTGTTTGTCACATATTCACTTAAAAAATATTTAAATTATAATGACCACAATTACTAAGTAAAGTAGTTTAAATTGGGGTTTTTTTCTTTATACTAGTAGTAAACTCAGCACTACTATTACTGTACTATAGTTAAAATATAGATACGCCATTTTACTGATTCTTTAAGCTTACAACAACCTTCTTGAGACAGGATCACTATAATCCTGGGTCTGCTTTTACAGTTTTGTGCTAATTCCACCATGGAGCTGATGAAGCAGGGGCGGAATTGGTCAATAGTTCAAAGGGTCAAGGACCAGGATGTTTCACGTTAACCTCTGGTATATAAATTAAATATTTTTTTTTTAAATCCATGTAACCAAAATAGCTGTCTATCATCTTTGTGCTTTTAATAAGCATCAAAATATACATGGATACGTCCCCAGGTAGGTAATTCAAAAGTAAAAATCAAAAATTTTAATCGTGTTTAAAACAGTACTATGGGATATCTGACAGTGACTATATACCAGGAAATTTGAGCTAAAATGGGTAATAAAGTTAGAGCACGTGGCAACCCAGAAAGATCTGCACTCCAATCACAAGGCAGTATCATCAGTCAATGAGGGCACCAGTAATCTGGTCAGTTAATCCCCCTATAGTGACATCCAAGCTTCAGATTAGCCTACCTTGACTTAGATTTAATTTCCAGCTCCAACATTGCAGAACTCACTGAGGTCAATTTGCCAAATGACTTCTTGGAATTCTTTCTTGCCAAATGATGTGCTGGAAATAACTTCTTAAAGCAGTATGCAGTAAATGGTGGGTTGATGTGCTTCTATGTAACTGCATGAAGGTATTTTATCCAAAGAACCACTTAAAACACAAGCATAGGTAAACTTCATAATTACATAAAAATAATTTTAAAAATTGCTTTTATAGTGGTTTTGAATCCCCTCTGAGAGGCCTCATCAGTCCAGACTCATGATTTATGTTCACAACTGATGCCTCTAAGATGAGTATTGAAACATCTTAAAGACCACACAGCAAATCCATTTGCCTCTGATTTAGTGTCTCTCTGTGTGTGTGTGTCTCTCTCTGCTGTCCACCTGTCTGACAGAGAACCAAAAAGCTTAACTCTCTCTCCATGCTGGCTCCTTTACAGAGTTTGTGCTAATAAATATCTCTGCACAAAGTTACCTTCAAAGTCAGGCCCTCTAAAATTAGGCTAGGCTGTTCAAAGCAGGTCAGGACACAGGTGTGAGTGTGTGTGTGTGTGTGTGTGTGTGTGTGTGTGTGTGTGTGTGTGTGTGTGTGTGTGTGTGTGTTTAAGAGACAGAAAGAGAGAGGGGTGTGTGTTCATTGCATCTGTTCAACATTATTTAAAGTTCAAAAGTGGCCCCTAGTGGTGTTTAAGTGACACTGCTGGACTACAAACAGGTTTTCATTCGATCCGTTACGTTTTAACTTGATTATCTGACTAGCAGGAGCATTTTGAAGACCATTAACTTGACCACATGAGGGATTTGCATTCATTTGTATTTTTAGTCAAAATGAAAATGAGGTTACTAAAGACACTCTGAAATTAATTCAGAGCTGAACAGGCATAGCTACTGCGTGTTCATAGTGAACTGAGACTCTCTTGTTTTACTCTGAACTCACCTTCATGCTACAGGCCAGCTCCATCAGTTTCTTTGCATTTTCCTCAGAACGGTACCTCTTCGGAACCGGGACGCGAAAGAATTTGAGTGCCCCCTCGAAGTCTGTTTGGATCAGATCGTCTTTTGATGTCTGCGGAAAACAAGGACGGGAACACACAAGTACATTAGGCGCACATTTACACAAGCTAGGGTAGCCTTTTTTGCATTGTGAAACAGCATGATCCTTACTGACTGAGACAATTTTCTGAATTGTTAAAACAAACTAGATATGATAAATAACAGGTTTGCGAAAACACCTTCAACAAAAAGCACGTACACTGTTTTCAGCAGAGAAAAGTGGGGTGACACCTCACATGTGCAGACGTCTAAAATCTTTCCATGGTTTGATTTTCTTTTGTGAGTTTCTGTTTCTGCTGTGTTGTTGTTTGTGTGTGTGTCTGTGTGCATGTGTTTGTGTATATACGTATTTGTCTGCCATACCTTCAGAAGAGCCAAGGCTACATTGAAGATCACACTGATGCCCTGAAAGTAAAGACAGGTTTTCAGATTCACGGTGTATCGAGGGATTGAGTTACTGTAGGTTCAAAGAAATTAAAATAAATATGGATTTAAGTGTAAAAACAAGAATTAATATTTTAGGTGTGTGCATGTGTAGGAGTATGTGCACAAACACTGCATATTTTATAGTTTTGCTGTCTTACTGTAAAATGTTTTGCCATCAATGGATACTCAATAATGACACATATTCCAGACTCTTTAAACTTTAAACATTTTCACCAGATTTGCATATTCGAATTTGCACAGTGTATTCTACTCTTCCTTGCAGATTATTTGTCAGCGCTGTCAGACTTCATGAGAAGGAATTTGAAAAACTACAAACTTAAGATCTCTCCACAGAGGTTCAGGATTCAGCTGGCCAACTTAAAGACATCCAGAGACACTCCAGTTGTCTTGGCTTGGACCACCATGATGAAAGCTCAATCTTCACCTGAGTCTGAGGGCCTGTGTGATTTGAAGCAGGTTTTCCTCTCTGTATTTGGGTCTGTCTGTCATTTCCTAAATCTTGAACCATCTCCCAGTTCCTGGTGCTGTGATGCATCATTACAGCAGCATCAAGGTGCCATGCATTACCCATAGCAATAGTATTATTCAGGTGATGAATGGGACACCAGATTTTTCACTGGATGTAGAGGTCGACATTCAGGCCAAAAACTATTTTTGTCTCATCAGGCAATAAATTCTTTTCCCCATCCTCTCTGACCTGTTCAAGTGGATACATTTTTTATTGATTTTGGCCTAACAGGCAGCTCTTGGAAGAGTGCTCATTGTTCCAAACTTCATACTTCTCACTTAAAATGTTATTATTATTTAACTCCTGCGGGCTTTCAGTGCTTGTCAACTTCTAGAGACACTACATAAATGATAGGTTTCTCTTTGTCAGTACGGGATATTGTGTGTACTTAAATAGCAAAAATAAATTAACTGAATTGGTTGGAACTGAAACTGAAATCTTTAACACAACCAGACGTACATTTGTTCATATTTCCAAAAGCATGTCTGAATCACGGCAAGTAAAATTGTGTTGTGTCTTTGTGTCTTTTAATACCAACCTCACACAGTAGCAGGTCAATAATATGGAAGACCATGTAAAGAGGGAACTTGGCTGTGAAGAGGGTGAGGAACCACTGAGAGGCGTACATATGAGCCTCCAGACCCACATTCAGGAAATGGTTGTACAGGTCTGGTATATATTCCTGTCAAAGACAGAGAGAAAGCAAATGACAGACAGAGGGGAGGAGGAGAAAATTAATAAAGAGACCGGAGCACGGGGAGGTAGACAAGTAAAAGGCATGATGTAGAGGGAACCGAAGAGGAGAGAGGTAAATTTATAGATGTATTGGAAAAAAAGTTAAACACAAAAAGAAATAAAGTATTTGGGGGAAAGGAGAAGAACAGGAGGACATATTGTAGAACAGGGTTAACAAGGTCAAGGAGAGAACAAAAAGTAGAACTAGTTAATAAATACACCCATTGTATGTCAACTAACACATATTTTCAGTCTGATTGTGTGTCAACACAGTGAAGATGACCACTGCGATGGTGTACATTCAAAAAAAGCACTTGAGATCTGCAAATGCAACACACATACCTGCATGAGCCTCTCTAGTTGGAAGAACTTGCAATGCAGATCTTCAAAGTTCTGCTTGAAAAGGTCCCTGAGCCCGTAATCAAACATGATCTTGACCAGCACACTGAAAGCTTGCTCCTCCGGCATCTAAAGAAGACCGACAGATTTAGTAATTAGTACCTCATGCCAATTCATATCCTAACGATACAGGTTTCACAAAACATTTTGTGAAAAGTTGTTGTGTTTTGTGAAATGTTGTTGTATTTTGACCTTCAGGGCCACCATAATTAACAACCTGAACTTTTTAAATATATCCTTAAAATGTTTCTTAAAGTCTCCATCAGCTTCTCAGAAGACAAAGACATAGTTTGTCCACTAGGTGGCAGTGTTGACACGTTCCTGGACTGCAGGGGTGCTTATCAGCAAATTGCTCTTGGGTGGCAGATGAACATGAACATATTATGCATTATTTATAAAAAAAATGAAATGTCAGTATCCCACAGACGCCACCTTGCATCTGAAATCTTCTAAAACTGTTCTAGTGCAGTAACAGTACATCGTGCATATCACATCCTGCACTGAATATACTGCAGACAAGGCTCCAAGACATTCAAAATAAGGCAGGCCAATCCTCCGGTACTGCAGAATGCAGTGAAGATATTGATGTCAAATGAAAACAAAACAGCCCCTCTCAGCTCTTTTCAAATTGTTTGAAAAGTTAGGATTTTTGCTGGACCCCACTGATATGTGAACTCACGTGCAGCAGCAGCACAGCAGCCAAGAAGGATTGCCCCTGGCAGTAGCCAATCTCCTCATCGTAAACAGAGTACGCCTGAAGGAGAGGACAGAGGCAAACAGGCACACGGTTAGTAAATAAGTTTCATGTTGAATTCAAAAATTGATGAGGGGAAGAAATGACGATGAAATTATTCTTTAATTCTGGGGTGGTGCTTGTCCAATTATTGCATGATAGATGTTATTAGTCCAAATGTTGCCATCACCTTGCAGATGAAGCAGGTAGCTGATTCAAACCAAGATTTTAAAGCATAATTTCAATGCAGAATCAAATGATGAAAAGTAATGTGAAAGAGAGATGAACAGCCGACCAGGGAACCAAAGTTAAAAAAGAGTTGTGGGTAATTTGAACAAAGTAAGACCAAATATTTTTCCTTTGGAGTTGGCAAACCAGCCCGGGGCAAGTTCAGTATCGGTAAATACTGAACTTGTATTTGACAGGTAGAAAAACACAGCTTTAAATTAAACAGAAAAAAATAAATAAAGAGAAGTTGAGAAATTACACACACCATCATATCAGTCAAATAAAATGTGTATAAATATTTAGTTTTTGAGCCCACAGCAGACTACAGATCACTTGAATTAAGTTATACAACCTGTTGAGAGAAATATCTTCTCATTTTTATGCTCTTTTTAGAAATCTAAAATTGCTGAAGTTTTTGCACTGTATGCAGTATGTCAAACACACTTGACTTCATTATGAAGTGCCCTGTTACTGGTATTAGAATAGCAGAAAAGGAAGATATAGCTGAGCTGGAGTGAGGGACGGAGAAAAAGGAAAAATTAGTAGAGACTGTTAAAAACACAAACAGGACGGAAAGGAGAATGAGAGGGACAGGAAAGGGTTGGAGAGAGATGTTGGTATAGAAGAAATGGAGTAAATATGAAGGGAGGGAAAGTTTGGAAAAGAGCTGTAGTGGCCTACTGAGCTACAAACACAAATAATGAGTACAAGTCAAAGTGTGGATCAATCCACACACAGAGGAAAGGTGGGGCCCACTGAATTATTCAAACACACCTGAGGAGGTGCTTGTCTGGAAAGAGATGGATGCCCTCACCTGAGTTATACATAATGAATGAAATGAAAATGAAATAAAACTGTGAACAAACTGCAGCCAGACCACTCATGTGTGACCTATAGGTTGAAATGTGTGTATGTCTCAACTGTGTATACATGTGGTGATTCTCATGAGAAAGAAAGCATCAATAAGTGTTTTGTGACAAGTTTCCAGGTTTGCGTACGTGTGTGTGTGTGTGTGTGTGTGTGTGTGTGTGTGTGTGTGTGTGTGTGTGTGTGTGTGTGCGTGCGTGTGTGCGCAAGCCGGTGTGAGAGTCAGCTGGGCAGCAGAACTGATTATAGTAGCATCTAGTGTGTGTGTGTGTGTGTGTTTGTTCGATTAGAAACTTAGGTTGCTTTTCGAGACAGGCAGTGACTGTTATGAACTCGCTGAACCACCCAGAAACAGAGTGGCTGTTCAGTTAATTAATGATCGGTTCCCTTTAGCTCTGACAACTCTCACTCCCGTTCTACAAACTTTATCATCTGACCTACTGTACAGCAAGTCATCTGCACAGTAATTACACTGTACTATAGGGAAACATGATTCTATTTCACATGCAGATTGCCATTATTTCTAGGTGCTTCCATCAATGAACACCACTGCTACCAAAAAGACCAACTGCTTATGTCTCACCAGTGTAAGTGAAGGAAAATTTAATATCTCCAATTACAGTTTTCCAAATACAGTATCATCCTCAATAATCATGAGGTTATAAATGTTTATAATAGATCCCCCAAAAACACCTTTCACAGAGGTTGTACTGTAATAATTAATCAGTTCTTCACTGTGATGTCATTTGTTTTCATGCAATATTTTACAGGTGTATTTTGAGTTGCATTTGTATATTGTGTGGATTTTAACTATATGCCAATTTCACAAAATACTTCCTTATAAAAGGTTGCAAGGCAACTGTGTAAAAAATAAAGATATACTGTGCCAAGTTTCAGTAAAGATGTATTTTGTATTTAAATTAAATTCTTAAGGCAGACTATGCCAACAGAGTGGGGAACAGAGGAAGGGAATACAGGCTGCAGATGTGTTTCTGCGGTTGCTCTACAGTACAAAAGGTTTACACTTCTTGTGTTACAGTCAGCCATAATGCCCTGTGTTGGATGCGCATGTCTGTGTGTGTGTGTGTGTGTGTGTGTGTGTGTGTGTGTGTGTGTGTGTGTGTGTGTGTGTGTGTGTGTGTGTGTGTCCCACCTTGCAGATCTTGTAGAGGGAGTCTTGTCCATCTCCTCCAGTGTCTTTGAAGTAGTCATGAGCTGGGAATGTCCTGTTAATGTCCCTGGTGATGGCACTGTCCTGAGGGGACTCCTGACAATGAGACAAACAAGGGAGAACAGACAAAAAGGTCAAGATGGGTGAAAAGAAGTGAAGCTGGTGTGTCACAGAGAGCGAGATTTAGTCACTTAAGAATTCATAAGAAGTTTTATTAGACAACACCTGGGAAAAATTCCATAGGGGCCCAGCAGTGGTCAGTGTTCCTCAGTATGTGGTGCCAAACACACGGATGAATGACTTGTGGCACAGAGTGTTCTCTTCTACAGTACAGAGTGTGCACCTCTCCCTGTCTTGATTTGTCTGTCTCTGTCTATTTCAGGTCTAATTTTAATCAATTTAGAACATGACTAGTAATTCTTATGTTGCCAAACCTTAGATAAATAACGCAAACAATAATTATGCCGCTCTGACAAACTGTAAAAGTTCATTGCCTAAAATGAAATACAATTTGTGACTGATCTCTGATACGTTGCCCTACTTCAGGGTGGTATCAACAAGGAGGTCATTTGATAGAAAAATAACCAGAGACTGATATACTGTACTGTATAACACCAGGCTGATAAGAGGGTGTTTAGCTTTCATTGTCACACTGTCTACCATCAGCAATCTGAACTCTAACAGAGTAAATCAACTCTAAGGACCTTTTGTCTTGAGAGTGGGAAAGACAGATAACTAAAACAGAGAGCAGGAGACGTGTGGAGGTGTAAATAAAAATGTATACACCAGAAAAACAATGTTTCTAAACAGGAAAAAAGCTATCAGCACCATAGCTTGAGGGTTGTTTTGCTGTGAATGTGTACTCTTTTCTTGCATAAAAATTGATGTTATCTCATTTGGGCTGAATGGTGCCACTAGCAGGAAAAAAACAAGACACTGCAACCATGCTATCAACTTTGTGATACTGTACTTTTAGCGGTATTAGCAATGCTTTAAGCTAAATGCTCACATCAGCATGATAACATGCTCACAATGACAATGCTAACATGCTGTTGCTAAGCAGGTATACTGTTTACCATGTTCACCATCTTAGTTTAGTTTAGTTTAGCAGGTATTTGGTCATAAACCAAAGAACTGGACAAATATTTTGACCTGAAAGAAAAAAGTCAGAGTGATCACTGAAAAAATTACAATTCATCCTGAACGGGACATGAATGTTTGTACCAAATTACATGGTAATCCGTCCAGTACTTGCTGATAAAATTGCAGTGTGGACCATAACGGTGGACCGACTGATCGACAAATAGACCATCCACAGAGCTAAGCCACTAGCATGGCTAAAAAAATAAATATGAAGACACAAGGGCAGAGGAGACTGTTCAAGGTCAGGATACACTGACACAAGCACGGAGGAGTAACCACAAACCCAACTGCATATAGTACATACAAAAGAGCCTGGGGCAACATATTTCTCTAGGATATCCCTCCGCTGTGATGACAGAGCCCCACAGTGGAAATACTATACACACACACACACACACACACACACACACACACACACACACACACACACACACACACACACACACACACACAGAGTATGTCAGTAACTACTCCAGCAAACTAGAGTCTAAACTAGGAAAGATTAATCACCCCTCATTTCATTATTGATAATCAGTGTATTTGGACCAAACAGCCTCTAAATAAGTAATGCTACTCTAAGACACCCTGGCCATTACATGACAAATCAAATACACATTTAAAGATATCTTCGTACAGTATTTGGAAGTGAAGTGGCTCTGAAGTTGGGGCTGTATGTTGGGTGACATTATACAAAAATGGGGCATTCATTTAACTTTGTAGGCAGAAATCCATTAGGGCATTCTTTGTAGCCTGGTGCCGGGACCCTGCTCTCATACCATCAGCAGATAATGAGACAGTTAGCAGGAGCAAAGAAGGGTTTCCATTTAGCCAGCAGTAAGTAACAACAATGTCTCACCATGTTCATGTTCAATGAGGAAATGAATGTGATACTCCATTGATCCTTTTAGAAAAATGTTTCCACTACACAATGGGATGTCAGAAAATACTCCTTGAGTTTTTCAGCATCCTGTGCCTTGCTCAAAAGGCACTCTTTGGAGGACTGAAGCTTACCATTAATCCCTGCAGGGGCTTAAAATCCCTACTAGCAAAACCACCCTGCAACCCCATGGTCAAAACAGATGTAAATTAAAGCCATATACCTCCCTTAGAAATCCTGTAATTTTAATCACCAATTCTTTTTAAATCTCTCATGTTCTTTGTAGCTAATTATACCTTCTAGGTCTCTCTGTTACTGTACCCATCAAGTCTCTCCCTCTCCTTTTCCAAGGTTTCTGTCCCAACTTCCACAGAGGAAGAGAGTGAAACAAAAATAATGCAAGTATAATGGAAGAAAGCATGCAGGAAGAAAGGGATACTAAAACAAAGTGAGCTAATGGGGATCAGAGACCAACAGGAGGCTTTTTTTTAAAAAGTTCATTCCACAACTTCCACCACACCCTGTAAGTCATAGTTACTGTATACGTGTGTGTGTGTGTGTGTGTGTGTGTGTGTGTGTGTGTGTGTGTGTGTGTGTATGTTTGGATGTGTATAGGGGAGTTTGAGACATTGTTTTTCTTTGTTGTATGTATCAGACTCTTTTTCTCACACACACACACACACACACACACACACACACACATATATACGTATATAAGATATATATATACGTATATATACAGTATATGTAGCATATACTGTATAGCACGTAACATATACCATCCACTGATCTGAGATCAGTAATGTTAATTATATTTTATATAATTAACAAATCTGTCATCTTGCTTCTACCGAGAGTCCCGTTAACACAGACTCTGTACAGTTCTAATTTACTAGAGCTGAAACGATTAGTTGATTAATTGATTAGCTGATCAACAGAAATAATCGACAACTACTTTGATAATCAATTTATCTTTTCATTTCATTATCTTTTCATTTATCAGGCAAAAATATTGAAAAATGCTACAATTTCTCCAATTCCAGCTTCTCAAATTGGAGGATTTGTTGCTTCTCATTGTAGACTGAGTATCTTTGGGTTTTGGACTTTAGATCAGACATAACAAGACATTTAAAGATGTCACCTTGGGCTCTGGGAAGCTGTGATTTGCATTTGTTCACTATTTTTTGACATTTCATAGACCAAATGATAAAACAAACAGTGTAATTTAACTTCTAACACTGTTTTACTCATTTTACTTGAATATCCTGGCTGGCTACTCTGCTTTTTCAAAACATACAGTAGATGGAAGGGCATCACCATAAAGCACATCAGTGAAGGTCAACAAGGTTGAACTTTAGCACTGAAAGGTGCACACAGGCAGTCCAGAAATCTGTTCATCCACAACGAAAGTCATTGGTATCGATGCGTTTTAGAGCGTGGGGGTGGAGTTACTGCATCCAGTGTTAAGGGCCCATTACACTGGGCTACAGTCTCTCAGTAAATGATAAGGATCCATGTTTATACAAGCACCACTTAGTCATACTTATCTGAAGTGCTGAGAGCATGTACAAAGGCCTCTGACATAATGGCCAATTAGCTTCCTTTCTGTCTGTCTATCTATTTAGTTAAAGTGACGTTTGGAATGAGAGTAGCGTGAGACCGGAGAGAAAACATACGTATTCAGTGTGGACAGAAGTGAGTGAGCGAGTTCAAGCGATACAGAGAAAGACAAAAAGACAGAGGAGAAAGACAATGATATGGATAGTGTATCTATATGTAAATTTATAAAGACGACAAATAAAGGCAAAAGTGATAACATAAATATTACTGTAGCTTTAAGTGATACTTAAACACCCATGTAGGCTTCAAAGGTGGCTATAAAGAGTTAGGCTAATAACTTAAATTGCTTTCTTGCTGTGTGTTAAATGAGAAGATCAATACCACTCTCATGTCTGTGTGATAAGTAATGAGCTAGAGCCAGGAGGCAGTTAGCCTAGCTTAGCATAAAGACTGGAAGCAAGGGGAAATAGCTAGCCTGGCTCTGTTCAGGGGTGAAAAATACGCCTACCAGCAGCTCTAACGCTCACTAATAAACACTTTGTAAAAAAGTGGCGATTTCCAGGAGAATTTTAAAAATTTTGGCCAGGCTAGCCATTTCCCCCCTGCTTCCAGTCTTTATGCTAAGCTAGGCTAATCGCTCTAGCTTCATACTTAACACATGGACATGAGAGTGGTATCGATCTTCTCATCTAACTCCCAGCAAGAAAGCGAATAAGCATATTTCCCAAAATGTCATACTATTCCTGTAATGGCTTTGCCAAACTACGGTTAAATGTGTTACTTCCAGCCAGGCTTCAGAACTTCAAGGAGGCCAATGTGTGAAAGTGCGAGTGTCCAACCAAATAAACATATTTTTTACAAGATATTTAATAAAAATGTAACTCCTACTTTCAACAAAGTGTCCTACCATTATGGGTGCGTTTACTGTCAGTGACAAGTAACTGCCAGAGTAGTACTGTCGGGAAATCAAACAGCATCTATGAAATGAGTGGAAATCAGGGGACAAAACATGTTTTTCTTACAAACATACAATAAAAACTCTTCACTGGGGATAAGCCAAATGTGGGAGAGCTATAGTGTGTGTATGTGTTTGTGTGTGTCTAAAGCTAGGAATAAAGTACCGGAGTAGGGCTTCCGTGTGAAGGCTGGGTAGCTAGCCCTCTATTGTTTATGTCCCTGATTTTCTCTGACTCAACACAATAGCTGACATGTCATTCTGTTATTCTTTCTCTGCTCCTAAAGGAGCCTGCTGAGATGCCAAGAACACATGAGGTGATATTTATCAAACTTGATACAAACCCTGCTCCCCAACCTAAACATCCCTGAGAGCTACGCTTTGATTATTTCACTGGAAGTACTGAATGTTATAGTAACTTTAATGCTTTGTAAATAATCTGTAGAGCCTTGACAGATGCTTTCATCACAAATACAGAAGTAGACAACTCCTTCAGAAATTCCTTCAGTCTTTCCTTTACAATAATATGTAACCGACAGAGCACATGCTCAAGCTACCCGCAGCGCTGTTTCCTCACCTTAGCATCATCTATCATTAAATCTTAATCGTCTGTCTCATGCCCTACTTTTTGTGCCATTTGTGCACTGGTATACTGCTCCAGCACAAGGAGAGCGGACAAAATATGTCTCTGACCAGAGACAGAGGAAGAAGCAATATAAATCGCAATGACAACACCACATGCTACATACACTGCCTAAACTACAATGGCCTGCATTCTCTTAGGGTATTATTTTCCAATTGAGTCCACTAACATTTCCCACTGCAGCTTTGCCAGCATACAAATTCAACAGACCAACAGCTTGCACAAATATGGTGCTGCTGTATTACAGTCCGTTTACAGCATGTTAACACAGCAACAATTTATTTTTATCTGTAACGATCTACACCGAAGCACTCATGATTTGGCAAATTATGGAAAATTCTGTGTGAATGTATTGCTCTTACTTTTCTTATCAACTACACTACTTGATCTTGAGCCAGCAGTATTTAGCCAAGCATTCCACCTCACTAAAAATAACAGTGCAAAAGGGTCTATTTTTTCTAAAGAACTTAGTGATATTTGTCACATACAGTATAACACAGCATGTTTGTTAATGTACTTCAGTAGTGATTACTAATGACTCTCTCTTTCTCACACTCACACACACACACACACACACACAAATGTAGCAAAGTAGTTAGTACAAGGAAGCATGAATACATTGAGATACCATGACATTTATTTGCTCAGTACAGATACACAACGTCTTACAATACCATATAGGCTTGTCACCTACAAAGCATCATGTAATGAAAAATATCGTATTTGTCACAGAGACTCACTTTCATGACAGCAAAATTAAACATGTTTTAACCATTTGCATCCCAACATTCTCCATCTATAAAAGCATACAGCTTACAAAAACCTTATCACAAATTCAACACCCCTGACGTATGAAATATGACATGGTTTGTCATGATCTAATACGTTAATGGCTTCATTTTCTCAATATCAAATTTACAAATGCACCATTGTTCACTGTGAGCAATTTTCAGCGTTCATTGTGGACAAAAACACATGCAGAGTGTCTTATATATAAAAATCTGTTCCTCAGAACAGCTGGGTCATGAGTCAGTCATTAATGGGGGTCTGGTGGGGCCTATTTAGAGACTTAAGACAACACAAATAAGAAAAACATAAGAAAATACCATTGTGTGGGTGTGTGCGTGTTAGTGCTGTAAGTGCACTATAAGAGTAAGGCTGTACTGCCCGTTTGGGGTAATGTACAATCTCTACTCTAAGCTACAATACCCAACCAGTATTCAGTTGGTGTAAAATACTTTTGTTGTCAATTACAAAACATTTTTTCTGAACTGATAGAACAATGTGTTCACGACAGAAAACTGGGCCTCAAGATGGATTTTATAGGTTATTTTAAATAAGGCCCCAATTACAATTACCAATTTTGGATAAAATCCAGATACAATTTATACACTTTTATTAACACTGAGCCACATATACATTATGCGACTTCATTAGCTACATAAGAACTCCGCTTGTTCCCAAGACAGATACACATCTGGGCAGTCCCAGCACAGAAAGTGGCGATGCACCTGAAGTTTGCCAACTGCATAAGATGCCAGAAGAGGAGGATGAAGAAGCAGCAGCCACCCTCTAATGTTTCTAGATAACTAACTAAATTAAATAAAATGACAGTGTGCAATATAAGGACTACTAACCATTTTAACTTCCTTCTTTGCACCTAGTAAATATTTTATTTATGCTTTCATATCTGAAAACTATCTGCAAATGGCCTTACCGTTTTCTACTGATAAACTGTTTTGTAGTATGCACTCACTCATTATTGTGCCCATAAACAATTACCTAAACAAGCCCTAGTGTCCATATGCCCTCTTGTTCTCTCTAATCCTCCCCAACATGGCACTGTACCTCCACACATCCACCACGAGAGCCGATTGTTTTCCCACATGTGTGTGTGTGTGTGTGTGTGTGTGTGTGTGTGTGTGTGAACGCTAATGTGAGTATGTTTTGGCATGATAATTTCCCAAGAAACTTTGCCCTAAATCTTACACATTTCTGGAATAATAATACCATTAATAATAATACCAATAATGTACCATTAACTGCTGTGGGAAATAATATCATTTTAGTGGTGAGCTGTCCAAGTAAAATAAAATGCACCTTCATAAAGACACTTCAATCATTTCCATAGGTAAGCATGCTACTAAACCTACTTAGAGTCTCTTCACAAGATAATAGACAGAAACTAAGTCATTTTACAAAAATACATTTCTGTAGTTTGACAATCGGACATTCAATACGCCATTTCTGAACAAATAGGAAAGATCACAATATTTGGCAATGCTTCACAGATGACAGCCAAAATACTTAAAGACAACATGTGAATCTATCTACCACCATTGCACATCATACTCACATACACTCACAAAATACAGTATACTCAAGGGGAGTGAAGTGCAGCTAATAAAGCAATGAAAGGTGATAACTCTTGTTAGCACCCTTGCTAGAACACCGTAAACAGTCCAATTCAGCCAATGGTCGCATCCTAACATACATGCACACACACTCATACACACTTATGTACACATGAAGAAATACATGCAAACAAAAATTAACAGTTTTGAGTCATGTGTTTGCTCCTGGTTATTTTCAGTTTTACAGAAAAGATGAACAATGATGGCAAATTATGAATTTTTGAAGAGCAACTGAATTAACAGTCACGTTTTTTTATTACTTTAAATGACACATGGGGTTCATGTTGTTCCGTACTGAATGTGGAATCAAGGCTGGCTAATGTGCATTTTCATCTCTGCACTTGCCTACAATTTCCAGTCTGTGCTGTTCCCTCTAAAAACAGTTGCGTGTCTATAAACTGAGCCCTCCCTAAATGAAAGCGGAAAATACTTTCAGTTCCTTTTCATTTATATATCAAGGCAACAATATATCACTATAAACTGAGAAAGAGTCATGTCCATGCACATAAGGCATCACTGAGCCAGCACAGTGCAGTGGACCGTCACAATCGTTGTGTAAAACCCACTCGCATTTTACTAAATCTTCCAAAAAAATATAATCCAAGAATATCTGCTGAACTTTCTTTGGTAGATTTGATTAATTATATAAAGCTAGATTATCTGCACCTAAATGAAATGTGACATGAGTCTCCATGGTTCAAAATAGAGAGAATTTTTCACAACTCTTGAGTTTATGACACAGTATGCACACTTGGATTCATTTTGGCTTATTACTGGTCTTGATTAGTTTGTATTAAATATCAAGTTAAGAGTGAAAAAAACCCACACAACTACATATGGGGACAATATGATGGAAACAGACTACAACACTTGCATGCACACATAGACACACATATGCAACTGCAATTCCTAGGGAGTCTTTATGGTACACAGAGGTTAGCCTGCTGGCAGAGTGAATGGGCTATTTGTCTGTTCTGTTGACATGTGATCCTCCTGTGTTGGTGGGTGGGTGTGTGTTTGTGTGGGGTTTGTGTGGTGTGTGTGTGTGTGTGTGTGTGTGTGTGTGTGTGTGTGTGTGTGTGTGTGTGTGTGTGTGTGTGTGTGCGTGCGCACCGAATGCAGGCACAATAATGCAGTCAAAATACAACATACACCTAGGTCTGAAACAAGGTAATTGTTTTCAATAATATGTAAATATGAAATTTCCGCAATCACATATTAGACTTATTAGACTATACCTCTCAGCTAATCGCAAAGACAAGGGGTCAGGATCACAGTTCAAGGGTCATTTATCTAAATGCTTAATGTTTTTACCTTCGATCAAAAGCCTTTTAAAAAAAAACAAAAAAAAAACAGCCCAATGGTGTACCAACAATCAGTGTACAATAAGTGTAAAAATAAATCCTTTCTTGGTCTCGTTTTTTCTTGGACACAGTTATGAAATACGTTTAGTTACATAATCAAAACATCAAGGTGCAAACTGAAAAAAATAAAATAAATAATGAACGAGAAATTCACAGAAAATTACATCTGCTTTTTGTCAGGTTAACAGTCGTACAGCAAAGCTGGGTAACATCTCATACCATCAATGTTATCAATGTGTGAACCCACGACTTAAAGACACAACGTTTTGTCTTGTACAACAACATCAATAAATAATCTAAAAGTTTATGAATAGATGTCTTGATGCTGACAAACCATAATCAGTTCAGTCAATGCAAACAAACTATAAAATGACGTGTACTGGGTCTAGACCTACATAATTTTTCTATTTCTTTTTGACTGACTCAGTCAGTCAACAACAAGAGACACAACAAATACACCATACACAAACACACTGTTGCATCACTTTTAGTATTCAAATACTGAGGGGGTAACAGCACGTAAAAACATATTTAAAAGAGCTTGCTATTCGCAGTTCACCTCAGCGCAACATTACTAAAACACAGCAGTCAACTGTTGTTCTGTTTGCATTCATTTCTTATTTTTTTGCGTTCAACTCATACTGTGCTAATAATCAGGCAACAGAGGTCACATGGTTTCACATGCTGCACACACAGCTTTTCAGAAAACTTTTCTTGTAACGTTTTGGCAAAATAAGTTATATTAGGATTAACTTCTCATAAAAGAAAACTAATAGATAATGTTCAGATAACGTCAAAAGAGCTCTTCTCCAGAGACACCTTTTTCTCCTCCTTTCCAACCCCTTCCATCTATCACCCCTGTCCATACACTGTACAGTATGCTGAGTCTCCTTGACCATTTTAAAAACACCTTGTGTGGCTATTTAGGCCTTTTCTCCTTCAGTGCTTTGCTCTTGACTCCCTTTCTCCATCTTTGCCAGCTGTGGCGTGTGCAGAGAGGACGCCTGTGTAACTTCCAAATGCGACAGGAGCAGCAGTGGCAGATTAACGCCTCCTTCCATCTCTTTACAGCACATTTTAGCTTCAAAGAGGAGACATCTTACAGCAATCACATCAGGCATCTTTTAAAAAGTTCAAATGCCAATTTGGCACAAGAGTTTCCTCTGTGTGTGTCCTACACATGACATGTTGTGCCAATTCCCATTCCCCCATGACCATATCCATACCCCGATCCTGCACATCCTTTTTCAACAGAACCAACGAAAGCCTTTTTGGTGTCCCTAACCCCAAAGCTGCTGCCACTGCGCTGTAAACAGAAGGAGCAGAGGCGTTTGAGGCCCTTCCTGAAGGCCGAGTTGGAGAGGCTGTAGATGAGACAGTTACAGAAGCTGTTGCTGATGGCCAGCCATGTGGTCAGGAATGAGGCTGCCGGGTGGTGGTAGATCCCTCCGCTCTCCAACAGAAAGTAGAGGATGTAGGGCAACCAGAGGATATAAAACACGCTTGTAATGCGAAACAGTACCATAGCATATCGCTTGTCTGGGTACGTTGATGTAGGCTGCTGATACTGTGGTTGGGACAAGTGGGGCAACTGCCCTTGCTCTATTGCACTGCTGTCCTTGACTACAGATCCCACTGTCAATCCTGGGCCCTGCAGATGTTGGGGTCGGTATCGTGCGTGGCGCTCGCTGATTTCCCGGGTGTGCTGTCTGCAGATCTTGAAGATGTTGGCGTAGGTGAAGCAGACAGTGAGGGCAGCTGGGGCGTAGAGCATTGCAACAATAAAGGCTGTGAAAGCCGGACGAGTCCTCCACTCAACTGCGCACCACTCCACAACATCGCCGTGGTAACCAGGTTTCCCCCACCCGAGAAAAGATGGGAGAAACACCAGAGTGGAGTACAGCCATATTAGAACGATGCAGCAGCGCACTCGACAAGGTGTTACTAGGGATGCGTAAGTCAGAGGTCGTGTGATGGCAACGTAGCGGTCTACACTCACACACGCCAACGACGCCATTGAGACTGATTTCAAAACGGACACCATGTACCCGAACACCTGGCAGGTGAGTTTGGGGTCAAGGCCCTGAAGGTGATGGAGGAGGGACAGGGAGGGGAACAGGCAGCTGACCCCCACCAGCAGATCAGCATACGCCATAGTCTGGATGAAAGCACTGGTGGTGTGCTGGCTAAGCAAGGGGGCACAGTGAAACACAAAAATCACCACCAGGTTACCGGAAATAATGAGAACTGTGAGGAGAAGTATGATAGAGACTTCAAGGAGGCAGGTGGAGAAAATTTGGGAATAGCCTATCTCAAGCAGGCAGAAGGGAGCAGATACGTTTGTCAGGTCAGCAGAGCTCTGGTTCAGTGGATGCAGGGAGGAATTCATCATCTTGGGCAAGAATACGTGTCTGAGGGGCCCTTCAAGGGTACGATGAACCAAAGAACCCACTATTCTGTCAGGTAGCTGGCTGGTTCTGAAAGTAGCTGTATGGTTTCAGTCCAAACTAAAAGCTCCATGTTGCGGTTCCATGATGAGACTTGCCGCAATTTGCCATTTCAAATTCAGGAAGGATGGAAAGGACAGAGAACGTTGAGGAAGCCCCCTGGGTTTGTCCTCAGTGCAGGCAGTTACTGGGGTAAAAACAGATTAACACACAAAAAGAAACAAGTGTATTCCTTTTCTTATTTTTTTCCAGTAGAGCAAACTTCCGAGCTGAAGGCACAAAAAGGAAAAAAATAGAAAGAAATGTGACTTTGTTAAAAGGAATTCCAGTCTGCTGCAGCTGCAGAAATCACAGACTGAAACTCTCTCTTATCGGTCTATAGTCCAAAGTCACAGACACAGCTTCCAGTGAAAAGACATTATTGTATATTGTGCTGCATACATAAACTGAGGGAAGGAGAGATAAACAGGCATAATTTCTCCTTTTTATTCCGTCCTCTGTCCTCCTGCGTCTCTTTCCTGTTTCTTCTTCTTTTTCTTCTTGTTTCTTGCCTCTCCTTCGTCCTCTTTTCACCACTCTTCCGTGTCGGCTTGCTCTTGTCTCCGTCTGGTCCTTCGCAGTAAGATCACAGCATACTACTGAGTTGAGAGGATGAAGGCAGTGTGCGGGGTGACACACACATACAAACACCTCAGCTGTTATTTCTATCCAGTGGAGCAGCAACTATGTCTGGAGTGGAAATGAGGTAGGCAGGCATGCCGATGCTGGGAGAACCCCCCTTGTTCATTTATCCTCCTTTGCTGTCTCTCTCTCTTTCTCGCTCCCTCTGCCTCGCTCTCTACAGAAACAGTGGCACTGAGGCCCCTCCCCTTCTCTGTGGATCCAGCCAATGATCCACTGCAAGGGCACGAGGCTGACTCCTTCCTCCGCCCTCACCCCTCCCCGTTTTTTGTTTTTTTTGTGCCAGTGTTTCTCATTATCACCCCAAGATTGAAACATTCTGTTTCACACTGTTAATATTAACAACATTCAACTCTTGTAAAATTTACTTTTGACTATAAACATCTCTGCAGCCTCTCACCTCATTCCCAAAAGATAGGACATTTTGAGCTAGAAGAATCTGGACATTGTCTTCCTATAGTGCATACAAGTTGTTGTATTTGTTTCTAGTGAAACAATAACTGCATGCCTGGGCGCAGTTTACAGGAAACATTGCTATTATTATTCTGATTGTAAACCATGGACACAGTACAGGACAGTGGGTTCCCTTATAGCTATGTGCATCCTAGCATGGTGAAACTACTACGCATACAGTATGTGCTGAATGTTGTACAAAGGTTTATTCAGATCTTATGTGGATTTATCTGCTTCTATAAATAAAAAGCACAGAGACAGGGCAGAACTTTACTAGACTCTGTCCAAAGCACCATTATTTAACAGATAGTCATTCATTTCTAGTGAAAGAATCTATTAAGTAGGATGTGTTACATTTTCTCTACTTGCATGTTTATTAAGGAAGCCTTAACTGCATTTTTACTGGCTCTGTTTTTTTCATGCTGTTACTCGACTGTACACTGAAAAAAATATCGATTTTTACTAGTTTAGTCATTTTTATATTTGTAGTCCACCGATTGCAACAACATAAAAGTTTAAGAGACTGAAAGACCGATTTAAACATGTGAAAGCACAGCGCAAATAAGTTGCATGTAAACAACAAAGAGGGTTTATTTTTACTCTCTTTTTATTATCTTACTTGCCCTGCTGCCATTACATACAATAACTGAAGTAGCCTGAAACCAACCAGGAAAAAGAAAAATAAGTTTAATCACTAGATTCGACTGTAAGAAATAACTGGCTACCTGAGGCATTTGTACTAAAACTTGTAGATGACGGCTGCAGTATCATGTGGAAATGTCATGACCGAAAACATTACGGAAAACCTTTTCCTGGCTCCTCAAATTACAGCAGGAAAGTCACGGTGGCTTTAACAAACAAACTTTAACAATACCATTCATATAGCATGAACACGTTTGTGAACATCACATTCAAAACTGCACACATGCTCACACACACAGTACTAGTGCCTTTTACAATGTAAACCTTGTCTAACAATGGTACTTATGTAATGTATAATTACACAAATGGCCTACTTTCCTCTAGGGTCTTCTTAGATATAAAAGTGTTTTGTTTTTTGGTTTCAGTTGAACTTTCCAAATCTATGTGTGCATGTGTCTCTGAAAGAGCAAGAGAGAGTCTTAAAAAGCTACAGTACTAAGTGGCATTTAATTTCTCGTAAAAATGCTCTTATGGTTGTACCAGAGCCAATGTATCTAACTATCCGTAAGCAAAGTGCAAGCAAGACCCACATTTTCAGATTGTGTTTTTACTTTTCATGTCGCAGAACATTTGCATTTGAACTAACACTAACTTTGTCCATGTATCTGTGTGTGTGTGTGTACATGTCCAGCCTGCTGTCAATTTGGCCTGAGAGCCCTACACAGACATGTGCCTGCTCCTGATTTGGCAAGCATCAGCAGATGCTGTGCCTCCACTTAGCATGAGAGTTGATTTGACACAGTCAGCTATGACACAGTCAGACATTTTTTAATCTCCATCACAGCAACATCAAGAGCTGGTCAAAGGACTGGTTAGGACTCTTCTTATTCCATTTTCTTAAGCAGGTTAGCCCCAGCAAGTCCCCTCCAGCACTTCTGTAAAGACCCTGCTGAATCTGTGCTAGAATAATTACCAACTGAGTTATTTTTAGATCATACGATGTGTTGATTGCATTTAATTACTCAGAATCCTGTACTAAAATTAGAAACCTCAGTGGGTACTGCTGCATGGTCTACATCTTCATCCTAATGACTTTCTGAAGGCTGCAGAGTTTGTCTCGTGCAGGGCAATTTGGTGTAGCGTGATAGAGACCCAAACATACCTACACAGCCGCACGCGCACACACACACGCGCGCACGCGCGCACACACACACACCAGCCTGCACCTTTCTCCCCCGCAATCCAGACACACTCCCATGCTTTCACGTAGCTCCTCTGCCCACCACACGAGGAGCTAAAAATAGATGACAGTACAACGAAAAGGGTTGGAAGAAGGAGAGGAATAGGAGAAAAGGATGAGGAAGGGAGTCAAAGGAAATCGAACTCATCAAAGATGATACTGTAGGAGGAAGAGGTGGAGGATATACAATATACCAAAGAGCTTAATACTGTTCTCATGTCAAATGATATTATTGGTTAACTAGTTAACATCATGATTGCACTTTGCTGACATTGCTGTAGTTATTGTTGGGGTGGAATACAATTAATGCTTAATATCAGGTGGCAATTCATCTGTAAAATATATTATATATATTTTTTTTTTACCTAAATAACAAAAACTTAATGTAACACCAAAAATGGAATAAATTTTCTGTTTACAAGCTAAGCTAATCACTATTAAAAGAATAAAATAGTTTAACTTGCAACTGCAATACTGGTTGCCTTCCATCTGATTATAATTAACACCCACCATCCACCACCACCCAGCTGGAGGCTCATAATCCTGATAATTCTGTTCTGTTTTTATATAAATATAAAAATAACCAGTCACACTGTGCCAACTTTTGTATCAGGGTCATATAACAAAAACATAAAAAGAACTGGTCAGCTGATGTCCTATCTGAGGTTTTTATTAATCAGAGAAATGCCTGGTAGCTAATACATTTTCATTTATATTGAGAATGAATGATGTTTACATCTATACATTGAGCCTAGAGGTAGTACATAAAGTGATACCAACATTAGGCAAGGGTGGAGAGAGTTGTTACATAGTCACAGACAGACAGAAACACTGTATAAAGATTCAAGATTACATGAAAAATTAAGCCTGCTCACATTAAAACTAGAAAAATTACTCCTTTCTGTCATCTGACTGTCTGAACCTTCTGGCATTCACAAAGTAAAGTATTTCCATTTCTGCCAAGCAGAAGTCACAACAGCAATCTACACATAAACCTATGGGACAGAGAGACAGCCAGTCATACAGTCAACACAGAAAAAGAAAGGAGCAGATACGCTGGTCCGACAAGACAGCGGGAGAGGAGCGAGAAAGAGGCAAGCAGACAGTATGACACAACACAAATGAGCAGGCAGTTAGAAAGAGGCAGGAAGACACACAAGTTGACAGGAGCACAAACAGGTCTAGGTGGAAGTCTGAGAGAGTCAGACGTACACAAATACAAATGATTATAAAGACAGATAGACAGAGAGGCAGGCAGACAGGTCATTATGTGGCTCAGACAGAGACAGACAGATAGTTACTTGTTTTTGCTCTCCACAGGAGGCTGGTGCAGCAGGTCTGTGTGTGTGTGTGTGTGTGTGTTAGCTTATATACACCTTAGGAGACATTTCTAACATACTGTCCCCCTCATAAAGGTAAATGGAAGTTGAATATCATGCAGTAACACAATATTACAACACCAACCACACACGCACAAGCTAACTCCAACCTCAAAAATCACTATAGAGTTGAACCATCAACCCTCTGACACCGTGTCAGAAAAACTGAACATGTTAAGTGTTGTACAACCGTACAGGTGTACCTCATAAACTGGTAATTTAGTGCATGTTATTGTTAATGTTGTCAACAGTTTACTTCTCTTACAGAGAGTAAAAGTAAATGTGCCGACACTGCATAATATTTTAGCACAATGTCGCCCAACCACAAGACCTCTTAACATTTGCTACTGGGCCATGAGAAGAACTTTGTAACTATGCTGTTATTACTTTGCAGTTTAGTGCGATCTGCCTATACTAGTTCTTTCCTCATCACTCCTTCACGCCCACGACAACATGATACTGATTATGAACTAAAGTTATCGGCATAATCATCACCCACTTTGCTACTTGTTCGCTGCTGCAGCTAGCCAACTCTCAAGCTCTTCTTGACTACCTCCCCCACTCTTGCTCTAAGGAGACTAAATAAAAAACGCAAATTGTCTGTCAGAGTCAGATATAGCTGCACATGTTCTCCACACTTTTCTCTGTGTGTGTTCGTTGGCTGACGTACAAACCTGGAATGCTTTAGAGCTTCTGCAATAAATTCCTATCCAACTTTCTGTCCAATGGCTATCAATACAGTGGCGTTGTGATTCGTTGTTATTGTTGTCTGAGTGAAAGTTGAGATTCCATTCATACCATTCATGTTGACGGTAAAACAGCGTGGCTCCTACGTTATTTTAGTGCAAAACCTCTATTTGAGTTTATCCTCTTTTTTTAAACTTTAAGTATCCAAAGTTACCATCATTACATGCCAGAGATGTAAGGCAAAATAAAGGAAAAGCGCAAAGGCAGAGATAAGAAAAGAGGAAAAGAGCAAAAGAGAAAGGGAGGGAGGAGGGAAATATGGTCAAGGAGGGTAAAGAAAATGAGAGTGGGAGAGGAGAGCAGAGGGGAGGAAAGGGCAAGACCAACATCTTGTCACCACCTGGGACCCAGCTTGCTGCCCGGGGATGTTGCCTTTACATAAGAACAGTGGACAGAGCTGCGGCCGAGAAAAAAATGACAGACTAACACACATACAGTAGGCAGAGGCAATAACAAGGCCAAGCGGCTATGACAAAACTTATGTTAAAAACACCCCCTTGAAATTAACCTAATTGAATGATAATAATTAGTGTAATTTCAGATCACAGACCAACCATTGTATGTCGCTTACAAGCAATTTCTGGCCCAGATCCAGGCCCAAGTCGGAAAATTTAATAGAATACAAAACTTGATCACTCTTTTGACCTTTTTCTTGACAGCAAACAAACACAGCTAACCTCATGAAATAGGATTCCTTTCTTTCAGAGGTTCATAAACAGGTAGTTACGTAGATATTTTGTTTCCTCCTTATGAACTGGGCATAAGTTAAAACACTATTGAGTTATTAGAAAAAGTTAAGGATTATTAGCTTTAACAGAACCATTAACGCATGACAAATTTCATCTGGAATAAAGTGTAGAAACCTTTCACTTGTATAATGCCAAAAGTAATCAGCTGGCATGAACTACAGGGCAGCAGTGGTTACCATCACAAGTTTGAAGCACATGAGAGAGAAATCAGCGGCCCCAGAGGTGTATTTTCAAAGAAGTAAAACTTAACCAGAACTGTTGCCAACGACAATAACAGTAACACGTGCTCTGGCCAGCACAAAACAAAAAAAAACAAAACAGAAATTAAATCTGTTTGAATTAAATGTGTTTCAGTTAAAGAGATCAAAAGTGTAAAAAGAGAGGACAAAACGGTTACAGACAAAGATTTAGAAATCATCAGAGGTGATGTGGACAGTTGGGCTGATGCATTCTAAAAGTAGAGGAGCTTGTGTGTGAGTGAGCTGCTTGAAAGACAGCGTTCCACTACACCACCAACATTAGGGGATCATGGGATATAAGTTTGTCCTGATCATCCTAACAAAGACAATACTTTTGTGTGGTCTTACCTTTGTAATAAGAGTGCGGTACTCTTCTACCTGGTGGTCATTGTTATGACAGCCTGCCAGGAGCTGCCACACCTCCCCACGGAGAGCCTCAGGAATGCCACTCCGAACCAAAGCTGGCAGCTGCCTGGGACGCACTGATAGGTTCAGATGCCTGAGGAGAGGAGAGGAAGAGGAAGAGTCAAGCACGGCAGTTTATCAGAGACGTGGAACATTATATTGTGCTGCATATTCAATCAATCTTAAACATATGGCACACTGATAACATGAGTTGTACGTCTGTAATCTTTCTGTGCACACCTGCCTACCATATCTACCCAAAACCATGTTTTCATTGGCTTAACATTGTGTCTAAAAAGGACCATCATCATCTCTAGAGATGGTCTGCTGGGCCAAGATCATGACAATTAGGAGGTGTTATAACACCTTATACCACAAGTATAAGGATTTACACAGCAGTCTTTCAAAAGTTCCAGTCCCATCTCCCACAAGGGATACAATTGATCAAGGATGTCACTGTTTCAGAATGTAAAATATGTGCTATTGTTGTACAGAATACGTTTGATACTTTATTTATCCCTGAAATTCTTTTTCAGCTTTATTACTCTACTCTCTGAAATGTGTACATTAGTTTTGCTTTATTTTACCCTTGCACTATTTTTAGCAGGATGGGGAAACAATACACAATAGAAGACACAGAGGCAAATTTTAATGTGTCCCTTCCTTCCTCATCTTTACAATTAAATGTTAAAGCTGTTGGGGAAACACTCAGAGAGTGATTCACATTATATGCAGTGTAAAATGAAGTCAGGCATCTGCCAGCCCACTATGTGACAGAGACAGAATTAGAGCTACAAAGATAGGGAGAAGGTAAACTTGGAGGCACAGCTGTATCTACCAACTATCGCCTGACTGGATCTGACAGAAAATCCCTGAATCCCTGATGATTCTCTCACTCCCCCCCCCGCCCCTTCTTAATTCATCCCTCTCTCTATTTTGTTTGAGTTTGTTTGTTTTATTTGTTCCGAGCTTCAGGTTATGCAATATATGGCATTTTCTGTTGAGACCAAGAAGGGAAACAAAAGTATACTGTGTACGTGTGTGTGCACGCATGTGTGTGTGCATGTGACGTAAGTAATGCCAGGCCTGGTCCTTAGGGGCATAAGATTGTAAAGGGCTTTCTGTGATTTGACTCTCTGTGCTCCCTGAGCGCTACATCCCACAAAACCACAACACACACAAAATCACCAATCCCTCGCACAAAGCCTAGTATTATGACAAGCTAGTCTTATGATTCCTCTCTTTATTCAGGCATTGTTTTTATCAGTGTTTTTATCAAGTGAGACAAACACCTCCAAAACATTCAGTGCTTTAATGGTCACCATTTGGTATTGCCAAAGGACATTAAAAACACCAAAATATATAAAAAAAACAAATGCAGTAATGAGAGAGGGAAGCCACCTTAATAAGGTGCTTATCAAGAATTACTGCATGTGTGTGACGCCCGGGTCCCACCGAGACCAACACCTGGGCCATACTGAGATTCAGCGTGTTGCCTGTTTTTTCCGTGTTACGGTGTAGACGGTGAAAATGATCTGTTGATAGTCATATTGACATCAAACCAGCAACAGTCACACCTTTCACTACAGCTTCAATGTCTGTATCTGTAGAATATGTCACAGACATGAAAAAAATATAAATATTCTTTTAACTCCACACTTACAATTGAGCACAAGCCTCTTAACCTTTTTCTGTCCAAACTAAATATAAATGAAATGAAACATTCTATTATTGATGACCATTATCAAACTCAATGTAGAAAGATAAGGCTGGCAGTAGTCTATGTGGACACCACACACGTGCGAGCCGCAGAAGTTGAGCGAGGTAACCGTCACAAACAGGTAGAGGTAGGCGGTGAGGCCCGGGCATCAGTGTGGATGTAAGTTTGTGTGCACATTCATTGCAACAGCAATAGAAGTGGAAGGACGGAGCTAACAAGGGAACAAAGCCTTACCACTTGGATAACAAGTCTCCCCAGGTCTCCAGGATCTTCTCTGCACACTCCTTGGAAACATCACCTGACCCGCTGAGTAACGGCTCATCGTTATCTGGACACACAGAGTGAAAACAAGTGAGATCCATTATTTGTCCTTTTCCTTCTTACATGTTTAGATTTGCCCTTTAAATACTCCACATTATGAACAATTCACCAGAGCTCATGTGTGTAAAATGAAAATGATTAAATACATGTGAGAACTTAAGATAGAGATGTTTCCTCAGAGATTGGTGTTTGGTATAGTCAGTCACAAACTTTCTGCTTGTCGGTGTTACCTACTCCACTTAGACACTTTGTTTTAAGGTGTATTATGAAAGGTTTTTATCCCAGGCTGTGATCCTCTGGGTTGATATTTTTGGTGTAGTATACTTTATGTTGTCTGATCTTTATGTTTTCATCTGAGCTGTAGACATTCAGCTCTAAATAAATTATTTTTTATTTGATAAACCACATGCATACCTGGATATGGAATTTTACGGTTGTAAACAAATTGTTGGGTCTTTTATTTTAACTTCTCATAGTATCAGCTGAAAATTTGTAGTATTTATATGTGCTGTGGTATCTAAACAGTGTCAACAACAGGCAAGGAGCAATGAATGGACATGCAGTCCAAAGAGTGAGACCAAACTGTACCAAAAGGCCAGTAGACCAAAGACTAACACAGAGACAGATACAAAAAGTGCCTCAATTATGCTCTCTGCCTTTTATCTCATTGCTACTTCTCACATTCACACAAAAAAAACCCCACACACACCACTGCCAGTGAAGTACTCAGTGAGGATACAGTACAAACAGTTCTGTAACAGTGTCTGACCTCCCACGGGATTCTGATTCCTGTGGACCACAAGTCTATATCTGGTACAACCCCACAGGGTAGAGTTTTAATTTTCTATGTGAAGTATCAGTCATCGGGTCAGGGCTGTAAATGTTGAACGCTAAATATCTGAAGGTATGCAGCACAGTTCAGCTGGGTTGTATACAGGTTACTGTGTTTAAGTTCAGTAATACTTTTATTGTTGTGTTCTGGAGGTACATGCTTCTGAATGATTAAGGACACTACAATGGTTCAGCCTTCCAGAGTAAAAGCAAATCGTAATTTATATTATCTTGCCAGCTAAGCATCTGCTTTGAGGCTGTTTATGTGTCTGACATGATCAAGAGGTTCAAAAAGTTAAAACCGTTTTCATATGGTTCTGCTGGTCAGGCTTCTTCTGTGGCTCCATGTGGTTTGTAAAGAATATTTTCATATGGCTTCTATAATCAAATTTTACCCTTTGCTATATCAGGAATTTTTCATAACAGATTTGCTTTCCTTCTGATTTGTGTGCCTTTAATAAAATAAAAATCCCATAAAAAAAGGACTAGACAGCATCCAATCACCTTCCTCTTCATCATCCTCAGGAGGTGAAGGAACCATGTTACCAGTACCGGAGGGCAGGATGCCGGGACTAGCTGTGGTCTTCCGTTTCTCTCTCTCAGTCTCACTTTCCAAACTCACCACCTCATAAAGTGTGTCAGAGGCAGGACTCTTACGCTCCTTACGCTCCATCTGAAGAGAGATGCATTGAGAAGATAAACTACAGGGAAAAGTGTCAAGAGACCATCCTCTGATTGGCTGATAAAACATCCATTACATTTCTTTTTTGCCTATTACTTAGTAATTACAAAACCTCAGTGTATTAACAAAGTGATTGTTTTGCATCACTGCAGGTCACAGTTGATATTTGGTACAATTCACAAAGGCCATCACTTAAATTGATTTAATCACAGATGGGAAATTGTGCCATGACTTGGCATACCTGTCGTAGTTTAAGGTAGAAGGTCTCAGTGTAGTTACGCTTACTGAAGGGCCAGAACAGCCTGTCATTTGGGGAGCACACTCTGACCCTTGTCTCCAGCAGAAAACGGACTGGCTCCTCCACCTCTGTAATCACCAGGTCCACTGCTGTCGTCATGTACATGAATTTATCTAGAAAAACAAGAAAAGGGCTAAAATGTTATCCCCAGTGACTGATTCCCTTCCGTTCACAAGCTATAACAAATACATATTTTAACCGAAACCTGTAACCGTGTGATTTCTGAGAACACTGGAGCTTGACGTATTGTTTTTGAAGGTGGATTGGTGGTGTAGGTGATATGCCACAAGGCACAAGGATGGAACAAAGTCAGTGTCTAACTCATTTGGTGTGAACGTCTTTGTTTCATCATCAATTTTCCAGCAATATTTATGTGCAATCTGTTAAAATATTGAAGCTTTTATGGTGTACTCAACATTAGTTTTAACAGCAAAGCACAGTTTGCATGCCTATATAGTGTAGTTATAATTTTACCATACATTTCTCACCTTCACAGCTTGATTTGAGGATTCATGCAACCAGAAGAAAGGGTTTTTTAGGCTCGGAAATGTATCAAACACTAGTGTGAAAACATGAGTGACTAAACAACCAACTATCCAATGAAATATGAACTAAGGAAATAATAACTGTTGAAAATAATTGTGTTTTATTAGAATTTTCAGCAGATTGTTGGCTGTTACCTTTGGGCGTTTCCTCATTCACAGCCTGGAACTGAGGCGTGTTAGGGTTCCAACTTCCTGTGATGATGTAAGACTTCCCGTCGGAGCTCTTTCCCATTGACTCCTGAAGGGGCACAAGTTGGGAGAAGTTAGCAAACACGCACAACGACACACACATACACATATGAAAAGAGTCACTCACCAGGTCTAGCAGGTGCATGTCGCTGTTCTTCACATTTTTCCCTGGGCTGAGCAGGAGACCGAAACACCTGGAGAGGAAACACACATAAAAGCACACAGCACATACATACAAACAAACAAACAAACAAACACGCACACACAAACACAGAGAGACTGTGTGAAAAGTGAAATGAATAGGATTACATAAGGACAGAGCAACAGCGGGAACCAGACATAGAAAAATAAATTACTCCCTATAGAGTAACTGCACTGTTACTGCAAATAGCTTCCTGGACAGATCCTCTAACACAGACCAGAACATGGAGAATATTAAACACAGCACTTCAATCTTTACCTTCTCTGGGTTCATCAAACAATAACAAGCCACCGTGAAAATGGAAGTCCATAAAAAAGGTGATAGAATGTTTACATTTCAACAGATTTATTAAACTGTGGAAAATGAGGAGCCTCAGAGACAGACTCACATCAATCGCCGTCTTACAACCTGTGCCGGAACACTTTAAACCTGACATGGGCCGTGCGGATGTAAAGATGTTCACCGGTGTGTGTTTATCAAATATAGCTGAGTGATTCCTTTCTTATGAATGTCTGGTCGTGTTAAGCAGACAAATCTCAACTCTAGGAATATCTGTCTGACAAATGCATGACAGATTCTCTCAAATATTTTCCTTTTACAGGACAATTCCAGAGTGACACAAATTGCAACTTATACCCTCCATTCCCTTGGTTGTTTACATGAATCTAGGATTTTTCCCGCATGTTTTTATCATGTTTAGAAATATATCTGCTGTCTTGGCTGTTGTATTTAAGAATAAATCTTTTGAAAGTTGTGTTGTCTACATACCACAGGGTTCTCATGATTAATGAGAAGACATTTTAAAAAAGCACTGATCACAAGGACCTGAACATTAATGAACACTGAAAAACACATGAAACAAAAATCAACATCCAGTTATCCTATGGCACTGTATAGTAAACTAGTACTTCAGAGGATGCTACTCTGAAGATGTCTCGTGTGTGAGTGTATGTGCTTGTGCTTTATTTTACCTCTCAATAGCCAGTTCCTTATTGGAGGTCTGCTGGACATAAATTACAATTTTCTTGTCCATTCCTGCACGCAGCTTGAAGCTCTGCTTGTCTTTGTCTTTTGCTACAGCACTGAATATGTGAAAATAAGAAATATTACCACATTTTTAACAGCAAAAAGATAATCAGTACAAAAAAATACAAGAGTTGAATGTGACAAAAGCATAGTTAAATTATGTAGCAGATGACAAGTTTGACAGTGACACGGTAAGGCAGATTTACTATAATTTGATTATTATCTTAGAAAATAACCCAATGACATTAAGGACATTTTAGGTAATATTTGACCACAGGCTGACTAGACAGGATGTTAAATTTAATCTGAACTGGGAAGGAAAAACAATAATCCTGCAGTTTCTACTCTTGATACAAACCAACACATATAATTTAAGCCACTGGTGTTTCTTCTGTTGGACAACTAGACCACCAGAATGTATCACTAATCAGTCAATCAGCCAGTCTGACTGAAGATAAATTTAAGATCATGGCTCATGTTCACAATAGACCTATTTATCATAATAAAAGCATGCACGAGAGCCATTTTCAAACAGGAAAAGAACCAGGTTTGAGACAGGAACAGTAATCAACATTCTCCAAACCTTCACTGACACAAATTCCTAAGGAAATGCTGATGAAACCCTGAAGTAGAGACCTTCTTGAGTAAAAAAAAAAAAAAAAAAAAAAATCCATTAATCAATTTGAAATCTATTGCAACTGGAACTTGTCTCTTTGTGAGTAGGGATTTAATGTACCAGAAACAGCTTAGTCAACTAGACTATCAGACTGAGTCATGGTTTTACACTGTAACTATGTCCTCTGACTACAGATAAACAGGCTTGTTTACACCCTATTAAAGGAAATATTATTTAAATATATTCTACTTATATTTTATTTTACAGATATTATACTATATACACGATTCTATAGAGCATTCTTTCCATATCTTATTTCCACAAGAAAAACATGCTTACACAGTAAACCATTCTATGTGTGCTTGCATGTCAGAGCTGTTTGCTTGGAAGTCAGCACACTAAAAATAATCAACCAAGAGCTAATGAGGAGGAAATGTGTGCTGGCTAAAAATAATCCAGGCATTTTTTATTTGTTTGTTTTGTTTTCCAAATAAGCCAAGTATCTAGGGCTGTTTGGGAACACGCAGAAGTGACTCAGGAATATGGGGTAAACAAAATAAAGGTCAGGGAAGATAAGTTGAATGGAGCAAACAGGAACTTTCTGCTGTGTTCTCTTATCAATGTGAGAAAAAGAGTCTGATCTTATTTAATAGAAGTGGTCAAAATATCAGTCTACTGTGAGACAGGAAGGACTCCTCAGTCCCTCTTTTTCATCGGTCCTTACCTCTTTAGTTCCTCTTTTGTGATATTTTCATCATTTCACAGTTGCTTTTATCATTTTCACGTTTAATTTACTGACACATTGTTTCTTTTATATAAACCAATAAGATAATACTTCCCTCATAAGTAGTATGTACCCCACATGCTGTCAACCCCGGAGAGGTTTGTGACTTTTTTAACTGGGTCATCCAAAAGTGTGCTAACTTTAAAAAAAAGTAGGGCTGCATGTTCCTGTGTTTATGTGCGTGACGCGGGTAATTTGGTGAGAAAATCGTGTCATTTGGTGGCCATTTTCATTCAAAGCTTCTTACATATTTTGTTGTAATGGTGGTGCCACTGCAAATAAAATGATCAACGATGAAGATGTTTAGGTTTCTATATATTTTCAAATTTTTCAAAATGCCATACATTGTCCAAGACATGCATTACTGGTTAGATTTGATGATTAAAGCTGGTGTTACATAATGTACATGAATAAAAATACATAATGCGTGAATGTATGTCTCACCTGAAAGTACCCTTGCCATCATCTTCCTTGATTTCCAGGCTGACGGTGAAGGTAAACAAGTCACTGTCAGGGGTGAGCGTTGCAGCCTGCTGAGATGACAGAACTGCCTTCTTAGCTGACCGCCGAAACGCTGTGGCAAAGCTGTACAGTATCCTACTCACCTGCAGGAGAAAGGCAAACGCACACAAAACACTTTATAATAAACACAACATTAATCCACTATAATGGAATGGGCTAATAACACATATATACAATTCAATATCCAGACAAAGCTGCACACTGCTAAACTAAGCACAATACTGTATAAACACAAGGCTGTTCAAAGAATATATACACAGAAATAACGACACAAAGCTATACAAATTACAAGCGTTTGTGAAACTGCAGTGATAAATTGTACTTACACTCTTTTTCCCATATACACTAAACACGCAGATTGATGTTTATGTGTGTACGAGTGAGTTATCATGTTACCTGTAGTTTATTATTTTGTGTTAGCTACTACTAAGGAAAATATTAGCTTCAAAATGAATAAACCTGAAGTTATTTTCAGGCTAAAATATTCAGTGGACTGCTAAGTCAAATCAGTGTATGTTTGTATGTAATAAGCAAAGATAGTCCAAGTGGTTCATTTGTCCAATCAGATACAGAAAGTGTTTGAGTTGACATCATTTGACAGGTAATTTTGAAATACGTCAACTATTTTGTTCAGTGGAACACATTCCCTCCGAGCACCTATTAATTTGTGTTTGAATAGGCAGTCATGACCTTTATTGACCTCTATTCACAGACAGTAGAAACTCTTCTTGTGCCAATCCCCATCCCCCCTCGGTTGCCTTAAGTTATAGACACAAACAGCATTGACAAGTCAGTTAGCTAAGTAAAGCAGTAATCCATAAGAAAACATCCACTGCAGGGATGACAGTATCACAAAGCAAAATACTGTACAGCTTCTGCTGCTGAAATGAAGCAAAAGATATCCGCACCAGGCAAAGTAATCACTGAGTCATTAGTATTGATTAAAAACTCAATCAAACCTCTGCAGATCGGTTACTGCCATTTTGTGATATGGGGCACTAAAAAGCTTACTTAATGACCCACTACTCTAGTGACAGCAGACCCTCCAACCTATTAACCATTTTGAGTTTTAATCAACATAATGATTCATATTTCCCTGTGAATCTGAATGTGGAGGTATTGTTCCTATTAACATTAAACAGAGACAACTCAGTCTTTCCAGAGACTGCAGGGTTCTGCTAAATCACCAACCCCAAAAGAGGAGCAGATGGGGGGGGGGTTCCCAACTTCTTAACACTGCCAAGTGTGGAAAACTGGGTAGTAATGATTTATTTACATTCACTAAATGTACTTTTACTGTACTGTACTCACAGGACTTTCACATTTGGGAATTCTGCATTTATTTTATTTTTGATCATTACTACACAGACATGTGCTACCCCAACTAGAGGCCCACTGCACAGTGGTTTTGGATCATCTCTAATTCTGGTAAACAGCAGAGCTTGGGGGTTAGTGACTGAGAAATGGTGTGGGGAAACTGCTGTTATCAATAAATAACAACGCTCTTTTGCTTTTTTCAGTGCCAGAGAAAAAAGCAGCTTCTAACCTCTCCTACACAAAGCCTTTGTTATGTTCTCGGTGCAGTAGAAGGATGTTAGGGCATCACGGGGGTTTATTTAGTGAGAAAAAACTGGGGACTGGATGTAAGAGATGGGGAATGAGCAGAGTTAGATGGTGGTCACCCCCTGCATTGATGAAATTACGACAAATAACAATAGAATTATTGTTCTGTACTGTTCCAGTCAATGCTAGAGTTTCAGATGTCTGCAAATAGGCATTTTATTCTTTGTATGCAGTGTGATAGAGCTTTATCAGGACTTGGACAGTTGTACTGCAAAAATATCAATCATGACAGGTAATTTAGGCACGAGAACAATTCTGCCATTCTGTCTTTTAATGTAGCTTTTTTTTTCCTTCAGCCAAACTGTAAATGACCCACACAAAACAAAACAAGGCAAATCAATGCATTAGCATCTAGAAAACACTTGATTCCACAAAAGTTGTCAAACAAATTCATTTCTATTGCTGCATATCTATTGCAAGGAGAATTGTTTCATCCCTCTCACAAATGTTTTCAACCATTCAACGGGTCTGTTCCTGTTAATTTTTGTACTTTTATGCAAACTCAGGAAAACATTTTAAAATACGTCAAATAAACTGTTGGAAATGTTTAAATGTTTCTGTTTTTACCCTCAGATTTCTTATGAAATGCAATTACATAAGGTGTTCTGGATATGGAACCAGCCTTTATCTAACAAACTGTAGGCTTTAAAGATCTGGAACTTCAGTATCGTGTTACACTGTTTTTACTTCCCGTCCAGGATATTCTTATTTTTTCTTGGCAGCATTATTTTTATGTGCATACTGACATGAAGCTTTGCGACATCTTTAACTGATGTCACAGCAACAATCTGTATCCATTTGTCAGAACCCAGTTTGTGTTTGTCTCTATAAACATGATATAATTTGTGTTAGGAGCCCAAATCACTTGAGTGAAACAAATGTAATGAAGCCATACTGATGTGAATCAAACCGCACTAGACATACAACATTTCCGGACTGGAGCAGCAAGTTTATGGGCACAAAGGGGGGGTGTTAGACTCAGCAGGGCTCTGCATCACCATCAACACCAGAAAACTGGGGATTGTTAGAAACTAGCCTTGGGGCCTGACTAGGAGGTCTGGCATGAAGGAGGGAGAGTAAGACTGAGGAGGTGGTTTGCTTTATGTATGAACAGTTCCACTCCAAAATCCACAAGCCTGTTTAGAAAAAGAAAGTACACATAATCTCCAAAAAAGTATATGATTACAAAACCTGACAGTACTTACAGTGATAACTTCAATAAAAGAAGGAAATTAATTTGTCTTATGTGTCTTATTTCTCTTTCCAAATTGTCGTATTTGGGTAAAGAATGCTTCAAATGCTCTTCACAATTTGATTAAATAACTGGGTCACTTGCTTAAAGCAAATGAGACAGCTGAGGCAAATAAGACATAGTTTTAGTCCAGCTGTGATACAAGGTTACCTCAGTACATACAGATCAGGAGGTTTGTGTGGGTATGCAATCAGAAAATAAATTTTAAAAAGATGATAATTTGTAAATAATTATGCATCTATTAGGTATGGCTACAGTGTCCAAAAAATATATTTCAAAATAAAACAACACACCTTAATGAATAAATACAGCGGGTTAAGAAGTCTTAGGAGTAGTTGACAGAGGATTTGAGGCTAATGTGAGGCATATGACTAGAGCAGCTTTTTTCTAAACGAGGAGGCAACCAATGGGCTGAATCACTCCTGTCTAATAGTGCAAATAAGTGGCCCAAAAAAAAAGCAGGAGGCATTGTAGATTGGTTTGTTGCTGGGGGTTTGGAAGGAAGAAAGGGGCAGGTGCAAGAGGAAGAAGATAGGGAAGAGGGAGCCAAAGACAGAGATGTCCAGTTGCTAAGTAAAGAAGTGAATAACTACTGGGAATAATCTGCGTGTGGATTTGTATGCGTGTGTGTTTGTATGTGTGTGTGTTAGTGTTTTAGTGTGAGCATGTGTGTTATGGGTGGGTGCCTGGGAAAATGGATAGTAAGATGATGAAGTGTGACTGTACTGATAAAGTAGTGTCAGTCTGGGGGCTCTTAGTGATATTGAAGGAGAGTGCTTCCATGAGGGAGAAATCAGGTCACTGAACACGGAAGCACTTTAACCCAGTTTCATGAGTGGGTTCTCTTTTTTTTTTTTTCTGCTGAACCTACCGTATATAAGCAATGGCATTCCCTCTCTCTCCTATAAGTTAGCTAGGGGGATTGTGTGTACTTTGTGTTTGTGTATGGTGTACATGTGTGTTGCAGTGCAGCCTGCAGTGACCTATTCCCTTGGGGACCACTGAGCAAGCTTCCACACTGACACTGAATCCTGAGGGACAGGCTACAGCGAGATCAACAATTTAAGACAAGGTCAACCAAAAAACTGCTGGCAAAATGAGTGTGTACACATGTATGGAGTGGAAAAGACAGAAAAAGTATGAAAAAAAAGACAGTGTCATGTGAAACACAGAGCATTTATAAGAGGAGCTTTTGCTCCCCCTTTGGTCCACTGTCTGAACAGCAGTAACATTGCTTGTTACTGGGTTTTTGTATGTGTGAGTTTATGTTAAAGGATAGGGTCACAGTTATTTAAGTCTGATTGAAAACAATAGTCAGGTGCCCATATGGACATTGATCAGGTTTTGCTTGTTGTAATCATTCCTCCTGTTCATACTGATCCCTAATACATTTTAGATTTGTGCAAAAACATATTCAAAAGTTTATCAGACGCTAATATGAAGTTCATCAATCTAAATTCATTAAATCAAGTGGGTATCTTCCACAGTGACAGTCTTTTTAATATAGCAATCCCCTCTTTGTGTTTCCCTGGACAGTGTTTCACTGTTGAGCTGCAGTGGGAGCATACTAACAAAAAGAAGGATTTTTGCACTAAAAAGACTAACTTTGGAAGATATCCACTTCATTTGTCTAACTCAGACTCCTGAACATATTAACCTTAGATAAATGTACCTTCAGTAAATACACAGAAGTTAAACAACAACAATCAATCAATCAATGATTGAATCCTCACCGCTTCTTGGATTTGGCAGCGGAACACGTGGATCCTGAAGATCTCAGCATTGTAGTGGCTCTCAGTGAATGCAAAGCAGTCGCTCTCTGGTGTGCCATCATGGCCTCGCACACAGAACAGAATCTTATAGATAGGGTAGTTGGCAATCTCTGTACTGGCGTGGGGGTCCAGCAACCTGTTAGAACATAAACAAAAAATGTTGCCATTTGATATGTTATGTGTGTTTGTGTACTGTATGGCATGTAAACATTGAATGTACACACACGTATGTTACAGTACACTGTTGAACTGGAACTAATCATCCATATGTTCCCCCTACCTGACTGTGCCTTCGGACACGCCTGGCACAGACAGTGTGACATCCAGGGGAACTTGGCACTGCCCTCTGAGGATACTCATCATACGGAGGGCCTCCACCTCACTGCGGGGGGCGTTGACTGAGGCACACCCCAGATATGTCAGCTGGCTGAACACAACGCTGTCCTCATCGGGAATGGGACTGCAAGGACTGCCCTCTGATGAAGATTCATCTGCTGCAAGAGGGCAATGGATTGGGAGAGGAGTGGAAAGGAGAGTACAGCAAAGGAAAGGCAAATGATTTGATTATTTTATGACTCCTATTATGATCTTAAGGTTGTACATCAACATTATTCCTCTGACCTGATTATACCTGACTTGCCTTCTGCAAAGTAGAAATGAGGCGAAGTAGATATTACTCTGAATGTCTTAGAAACACATCTATAAAGCTGAAGATAAGAGCCACTGTGTGATCTTCGACAGACACAAGAAAAGAGGATAAGAAACATTATGGCTCACCTCGGTATGACCTCTCATTCAGCTCACTCTCCTGAGCCGTCTGAACAGGAAGCACCATCTCCAACTTGGGTGGTGGTGTGCTCATAGGGTCAGAGCCTTGCGGGACAGGTGTCGCTGTGGTGGGAAGAAGGCCATGGTCACTCCCACCAAGGCTGTCCATTCCTGTTTCTGATGCAAGCCCAGTGTCAGCTACCGATGGGTCCATGAGGACATCCTCTAACTCCCTCTGGAGCTGCTGCTCACTTCCATTCCCCACAATCTGACACACACACACACACACACACACACACACACACACACACACACACACACACACACACACAGAGGAGTAGAAACAAACACACACGCACACAGATAGAAACAGACATGAACACAACCACATCAAGGAGTAGGGAAAAACATAAGCATAAAAGCAACACAGTTAGTTCCAAAAACAATTAATAAAACACAAGAACAAATACTGTTACAAAACAAATCTATTGTAGTAATCACATAAATTTAAGCTAATCTTTAAGCCTACATCAACTGCATTACAATTTTCTCTTTACACTTTATAAAAATGTGCAGTGGCTCTGCCTTTAACAGAGATCTTGTAATTCATTTCAAGTGATTGCAGTGTGTTTTAGGGGGAAAGATGCCTTGATTCATGTTGGCGGTGATTTCATTACATTTCATCCAATATTAGTGATTAGTAGGTATGTGAGTTTGAGTTGTGAAATCCCTGCATCAAGACAGTGATATTCCAAAACAGCAATCAAAGAGTAAGTTTAAGGCTGGACAAACCATGAGGTGCCACAAAAAGAGGCAAGGGAATTTTCCCTGCCTGCTGGAACAGGAACAGACAATTCAGAATAGAGAATCTGATTTTTCAGCCTTTGTCGTATATTATTGCATGGTTGAATATTCAGGTTAAATTTTCCAAGTAGGCTCTCCATGTAGAGACAGCCATAAATAATATTTCTGCCTTAGAGGTCAGTGTTAGACCCAATCAATTATCTAGAGCAGGATGGATACTACAGTACAACTACAGTGTCAATAGTTCTAGTGCAATATAATGAAAAAAAGATTTATTTGAAGACTGATGTAAAGCAGCTATCAATTTGATATTTAGGTTCACACATCTCTCATAACTGCGTCACTATGCAGCTGTGGTGGGTCTTGTGATTTACAGGTAGTGCTAAAAGCCTGGGCAGTTGTCCCAGTACAACTACAACCCTATATGTGAGAATGTCTATCACTACCATCATCAAAACCTAAGTGCTAAAGAGGCTGGCTAGGGCCCTCACTCAACAGCCAGCAAAAATACATAGAGCACAAATAATCACAGACAGAATCACTACAGAATCACATCACAGAAAGGGAGAAGAACAGATAGATACAAGCAAGAAAGAGGTACAGAGAGAAGAGGAGGAAAGGAAAGGAAAGATAGTGAGAGAAGAAACTGACCTTAAAGCTGACCCCTTCCTCAGAAATCACCTGCATAACAAACAACAAGTTTAGACACACTGACTCCTCTCTGACTGGATGGGCTGACTAGGTGGGAAATGTGCACAAGAGTGTGTTGGCGGCGAAAAACCAATACATGACATCTGGATGACCAAGTGCCTGTGAATGGAGTGATTTCACCACTACATACTGACAACAGTGGGTGTGTGTGGGGTAAAGCTTGTCCTCCCTCTGACAGCAGACAGACAGCCGCCACTAGGCTGCACAAAACTGATACCTCTGCTCGGTTTTCCATCAAAACAATTGTGATCCTTTAATAGACTCTGTACTCGTGCAATATGCAAAATAATGTTCTCTCATCTCCAAACAAATGACAGGAAAGGAAAGTGTGAACCTCTTCCTATCAACTTAATACGGAACAGCCATGCTCTGCTGGCGCCATCTTCTGGTACCTTTACAACATCAAGTGGACAATGCCTTCCTTCACAAAGAAACACAGGTACAGTAATGATATAAACTAATGGACACAGTAAGAACATGCAAGCCAGCTACTTAAATACATTCAATAAAAGGAAATGTGATAACTGGGAGAGGAGAGGAGAGGAGAGGAGAGGAGAGGAGAAATCTGAACCCATTAGGGACACACACAGGATGGTGGCTGGTAGCTACATTTCTTTCCTCAGAAAGTCTTCGTTCTCTTTGTGGAGACACACCCTAGTCACTCACAAAACACCATTATTTTCCCTGACAATGAGTCCAAAGCACTCGCAGTTGCATCACCACATTGTTTCTAAACTAATATCTGCTGAGTGAGTGCCAACTGAAGCACTGAACTGAATTGCAGAGGGCATACTGTATGTCAGACATACTGTGGTACGTTAGCACATGATGTACACTAACAGAAGCAGCCGATTGACTGCAGATGTTTTCCCAAAGGTTTAGTAGCATTCATCTTGCTGATGCTGAATGACAAACTGGTAAAATATGAGCTGACTTGTCTTACACTTTCAGCTCACACAAAAAATATGCACTAAAGATAAGCATGTTTTCTTCAGTTGTCTGATTTGCAAGTATGACATCTTTCTTTTTCCACTACCCCATACTACTTTTAACGACAATTAACGGGGGAAGAACTCGGAAAACAACTGTAATTGTTCACAGGTTTGAGAGATAACAAAGCCTGGGATAATGTGCTCTCAATATCTGGTGACGTGCATATGACGTTAACAAGGATTTAAGGGCTTCCTTACTGTAAGTAGCAAATTAATTAAGGGACACTCACAGATAAAACACACACATTTAAGACCGACTATGAGAAGAAGGTAGAGTGAGAATGTGGAAAAGAGCAAAACAAGAAATGGTTAGCCTTATGGTTGGAGTGTGAGACTGCATGTTTAAAAAGATGAATGAAAAAAAAAAGATCTTAAGAATCTTAAAAAGATGTGAGTGATGAGCACAACTTGTTAACAATGGAATATGTATGGACTGGGACCGGTTACACTGATGACAAATACAGTAGGTAAAGATAAAATGAGCATCAAAATGTTTTGATGCTGTGGGTCCTGAGATACACTCCTAAATCAGTTTAACTATAACAAAAAGAAGAGCGTCACCATTTAGACTGCAGCACACTCTGGCCTGTTATCTTGAATTGCTGGTATTTTGAAAATAATTATTGCTATATACAGTAATTTTATTATCAGTATTGAGCATACTCATAATATTCATAGTAAGAAGCATCTTATGAAAGGCCCATGAGCTTGTTATCACTGTAAATGTTGACAGGCCCGTGATACTCAGCACCTAAACTCTAATTTGACCAGTACAGCTCTGAATTCTCCCTTCTCTCCCTTGTGCTTCAGTCCATACCTACACCCAACCATCCTTACCTTCAGTCCTGTCTTTTCGTCATCACTACCATTATTAGTGGAGGAGGGTGTCTCGTCCCCCAGCCGGGACACAAGGACAAAGTCCTCACTGTTGAGAGTGGACACTGAGTCCGAAGACACGCTAATCTTCCCCACCGAGCCCTTGTCATCCATGGCTGCCGCTGTTAAACTCAGTCACGCTGCTCATGAATGGAAGACGGGAGGAGGAAGTGGTGGGAGATGAGCAAAATCACCTAGAAAAAGAAAAAAAGAAAGAAAGAAAAGAAGCAGAAAACAGTCATGATGTGATGAAATCCATGAAAAGCATCTTTTAAGGCAACTGGAAACTAACCCTACAAAAATGCGTGAAACCACTGATTGTTCACTTTTAGAGGTCTTTTAAACACCTTAAGGAAATTGTGAGGGAGCTTAACAAAAACCCAGAGAGAGGAAGCGTAAAGAAAAAACAGAAGGTGCAAAAGAAAGGTTAAGCAAAAAGGCTTAGTTCAAGTGACAGTGACCAGAGAGCAGGCTACAATGAAGATGCCAAGACAGGAGAGATCAGAGGCAAAGAGGATCTGTGGGTCATTTGAGGGAATTTTGTCTATATCAGCAGAATAAAGCCCAGTTCAGACCAAACATTCACGATGAGACGAAACCGTTTTAGAACGTTGCAGGGAAAAGTTGCAGTGGTGTGAACTGGCCCGTCTCAGCTCAACTCAAGCCGGCTTATGGCATCATGACTCAGCATCAAATCGCCAGCGGTTGGTTTTAGAACGTATGGCACGTCACTTGTTACAGCCAATCAGCTTGTAGCAAAGTCAGCTGGTCGTTACAAACTGTCAGCTGGTTGAAACGGCAGAGTTTTGGACGGAGGAAAGAGAGGATCGCCTCATCAATTTGTTTGAGCCGTGTCTGTATGACAGAAGCCTAAAATATATTAACTGCAGCAAGTAACTCACTATCACTATCGTCATTCATATTTTAAGATGCTACAAATTATATCCAGCTGCAAAAAACGCCTGAAAAGCCGGCAGTTACAACGGAAGTGCAAAGAGTCATTGCTACGGAAACGATACGCTGTCTCGTCTAGTCGCTTTGGTGTAAACTGGCCGGTTTCCGCATTGCAAGTAGTTGCAAGTTTCAACCCGTCTTGTCGCGAATCTTTGGTCTGAACTGGCCTCAAAGGACCAGTATTTGATTACTTGATGCAATGCAAAGCCATGGTGATGCAAGTGTCACTTTGAAAAAGAAATATGCATATGAAAGTGAGGAATTAAGGAACAAGCCATCTTGCTACAACCACCCATCTATTCCACATCAGTATTGCCCCTTACAAAGATTCAATTGTGGTTCCCCACCACCACATTAGACAGAAATATATTACCTAAACACACACAAAAAATGATGCACTGAATGTGATGATGTGCTAATTGCATCGCGTGATTCTTCTCCCGGCCTGCCGCCACAACCACAAAGAACCTAAGCTGAGATCCTGTGGGAAATACTGCACATCATCAGCTCATCCCTCTGCCTTTAACTCCAGCTCCCTTCATCAATGACATTGTAAAATAGCATCATATTTTGGCACAAAATAAATGCATACAGTGAGCCATCATTCTCAAAAATCATATCATTATTTGCGACGACAGCTGATGACAGGGCAAAATACCTGGACAGAGGAAGTAAGGTTTGGAACAGGTATAGAATTGCAAGAAAAAGGAAGAAAGGAGAATTTTTTTTTCACTTTTTACCAAAGTCAAAAATCACTTCAACATCAAAATGATAATTTTTTTAGTCTCTATTTGTAAGTTTAGGTTTGGCAACAGGAGGAAGAATTAAGGTAAGAATTAGTTTGACGTGAAGCTCTATTGTTACAGTTAGTGCATGAGGTAACTCCTGAAAAAGGGAGGTGCCATTGTGTGTAACACAGGAAGAAAGGCGCAACAGAAGGTTCTGGCAGAGGTTCAAGAAGAGACCATAACAAGCTATTTCTGGCCATTTCCCCCTCTCCACTCCTCCCTTTCATTCTCTCCCTTTCTGTCTTGTACTACTCTTTTCTTCTTCATGCCCTCCTTATCTCTCCCCCATTAAATCTTCTATTTTCTCAGCCCTCATTGCTCTCCTCACATTTTTCTAAAGGTTTCAGTTGCTGTTTCTTCCACTTAGCGCTCTTGTCAAACCTTTGCCCTTCCTATTCAAAGCAGGTCCAACAATGGATAAGTAATAGGAAAAAAGGTCTACAGCGGAAAGGTCAAAGCAGTTAATAATGTGTATTACTTATGATAACATTGTTATACAGACCCAGAATAAACCCCAATATAAGGATCTCTGTGTGAGTAGAAGGTTTTACAACATCTTGTGCTGATATGAACGTTTTAATTAGACTACCAAACAAAAACTGAGTAACATAAACTGACAGCTTAGGCTTGTTCTCCTTATCTTTTCACAGCAAACAGAGGAAACGAGTGACTGGTATTCATCCTATAGTCCTGGGTGTTGTTTTTCACTTGTATTGCAGAACTGAAGTTGAAAGACAGGGTCACAGGGTACAATAATTTGTCATGTATATGTCTCATACAGATTGAGCAATCGCTTTCCTGAGTTCACGATCGGCAGATGGATTTGACAGTAGTTTAGCTCTTGAATTTATGCTAAAATCACCCATCCACTATCATACCGAGACCGAGACCCACATTTTCAACCGATCTTGGTTGGTCTCTTGTTTGAACCATACCAAACAGGCTGGGGGTGAAAGCACCCTAAAATGTTCTAAAATGGTCAGCTTTAACACTGCAGAACAGAACATTAGATCACATGAATAACATGGTTGGGCTTGATTGACAGCCCCCCTCACTCTCCATCTGTTCTCAGTTCTGTTGCACTTGTTATGGCGCAGTCAAAATCCGCCTGGCAAAATGAACTCAGGAGGTGAGGCCAAAAGCAGGGGCCTCACCACCCGATATCAATAACCTTGGTCACTGTCCTTACACTTAGGGCTGGGCGATAAAACAATAATTGTCTGATAATCATCTCGATAGGATTTTCCTCAATAGAAATATGACAAATGTTCGATATAATTAAACCACCCATACACCAGGAAAGGGGGGCGCTAATGCACCTTAAATGCTAGTTGTCACCTGCCATTACACAGAAGAAGACAGACAGCCAAACACAGCGGCTACAGGCTTGTAGATGGAGCGGAATCAAAATAATAGTGGGAGGCGAAATGAGTGACACCAGAGAAAACATGGCTCCAATGACCAGCTCGAAGCAGGACAAAGCCACCATTAACAGGAAAGGCCACTCAACTTCAGTTGTTTAGGAGATATTTTGGCTATTTGCAGTCCGACAAAAAACAGCCAGCTAAGACGGGAAAACACCACAAACCTGTTTCATCATTTGAAACAACATCACCCGTTAGAACACGCCAAAAGTAAGAAATTATAGTCTCAAACGAGTGTAGTTAGTGGGCCCTCGACAAGCACCGGGCCAGTAAGTGCGACTACCCAGCAGCAAACTATCGTATCAGCATTTTCCAGCACCGTGCCTTATGACAAAAACAAAACACACAAACATTTACAAAATGTTTAAAACTGTCTGTACAAAGGGGTCTGACAATAAAAAATAGTTTAAAACCACAATTAACCATATGGTTTCTTCAAAATCAGCCTTTAAACTTGAAATAATGATTTGACATTTATCATGATTATTATCGATATCGACTGATATTTTTTTTCATGATAACATTTTTGGCCATATCGCCCAGCCCTACTTACACTGACTAGAGACAGTGTTTAAGTCTAGCAACTGTCACAAATTTCTTCAAACATATGAAATACTACAAATAGTAACCCTACCAGTCTAAAAGAAAAAGAGCATCTGACGCAGTAGCAATCCAACATGGACATTTGCATCACTCCTCAGTCCCTCCTTATCTTCTCAGGCTTTTAATCTTGAGGAGACACTGAAGATGTTTACTCTACTTTTGGCTCAAAGGCAGCTGCTTTTTATTTTTAGCACACTTGTCCTCCGAGTGATTAGTCTAGTTCTTTTTTGTGTTGAATTTTGAGTTTCTACATGTTCTGGTCTTTTGTTTATCAATTCTGCCACAGTGGCTGTTGCTGATAATAATTCTTGATGTGCATATATGAAAGCATTTTTTTAGCTTTAATTATGACAGTAATAACTGTCATAATTTAAGTATCAGTCAAAGATACACATCCCAGCCAAGAGAACAACCTGTAAATCTCAGTAAAATGTTGCATTTGGTTAGAAAATAAATTACACAGTGGCCAATCCATTTAGGCCACGCTAAACCTTACTTAGAGTAGAGTCAATCATTTCACTAGAGAGCAATGCAAATGCTGAGACTTCACAACTTGTGGTGTTATCTGAGAAAGGTGGCAATTAGCTTCACTAATGAATTCATGTTTCAAGTAGCAAACACTGAAAACTATCAACCTTTGCAGTCGAGCCTAGATGCACACATGCATACATAAAACAGAAAAGAAAGTACTGTTCATGCTGGATACCCTACAACACACACACACACACACACACACACACACACACACACACACACACACACACACACACACACACACAAAAGCTGCTGTATTATGAACACAAATAAGCAGTCACCTACAGGCACACATATACATGGCATGCACACACAAACCTCATATTCTCTGTCTTTGACTAGCTGGCGGCTCCAACAGGCTTATAATGGTTGCCTTGTCACCCTGTTTTCCTCCCTAGCCACAGCAACAGCCCTCTGCCTGCTCCTGCCAAGCCACACTGTTCGTTATCAGTCTTTTCAGCGCCTTGGTGCACTTCCAGCAAGACACACAATCCATTGCATATCATGGTGCTGATTGTTACAAAATTAGCAATAGCATTTCCTACCTAAAATCTTTAAAGGTTCCTAAATGTCTTAGCGTGGAGGACATTTCTAAGCTCAAATTTCTTCAACTTTGAAGAAGTTCAAGTTGCTCTGTTTCATTTAATTTTTGCACATCACATTCACTGCGCTCATCAATACCAACTTGTTTTGGAGTACAGCAGACCAGAGCAGCAGACTGTTTCTTCATTCCCTCTCACTATTTTTTCTCCAGCCACACCCTTTCTCTTGATTTCTCAGCCTCTTGTGTCTGTTTCATTCTTTGTTGTAAATCTTATCTTTTCTTTGACTATCTTCTGACTGGTTTCCCTTTTTCCTTTACTCTAGTCTAAGGGAAGATGAACCTGCATGTTAGAGAGCTGAAAAGAGAAGTAGGAAGCAGTTTCCTCTGATGGAACACTGTTGTGTGTGTCACCATGACAACAAGACCCTCATCATCTACAGTGTTTCATTTGGTCCACACTCAAATGGCAAATATTTATAATACATAATATATATAATTTAGTATATATAAAATGTCAGAAAATAAGCAAATCCCAATCCCAATTTCCCACTGACGTACTCAAATTGCTTGTTCTGTCTGACCAACAATCCCAAACCAAAAAACATTAAATTTACTATCATTTATGGGAAAGAAAAACAGCAAATCTTCACATCTGAGAAGGTGGATCCAGACAAAGTTTGGCACTTTTTGCTTGAATGATGACTGAAACATTTAATCTATCGATTAATAGTGTCAGCTCTATTTTATAGGTAAGGTAACTGGGTTCAGTGACTGTTACAATGTGATACTGACTACATGATATTTTTTGGTTTCAAAATGAACAGCATCAAGCAAGCACATATTTAGTGACAGGATGCAATCGGGCACTAAACTGTATTTTTCAGGACTGCAAACCAAGTTGTCTGGTGTGGTAGGGCAGCGGGCGGAGCTTTACCAACTCAGCTGACACACAAAGCGATAACAGCAGTTAGGCTGATGTAGTCTGGGTGTGTCCTGCAATAAGTTTAATTTTGAGACCAAATGACTGACAAGCGTGACCTCTCTTAGCTGTTTGTCGCAGTTAGAAACAGAAGCACAATATCTGAATCTGTAACAAGCTGATTTTATGTCAATCCATGTGTAAAAATGTGCATGCTGGAAACCTAAGACTGTCTTATCTTTTTCCTCCCTACCACTCTCCAGCTGAACGGGCTGTTCTGGGCTGCCAGCTGAGCCTTGCCTGCACCTCACAAGGGAGAGGAAGACACAGCCAGACACAGTCAGAGAGCATTCAGGCTTGCAACACAGTCCCTTTCGACTTGCCTCACAGCAGTGATTTCAGCCAGGCGGGGACAGCAGTGAGGAAGGGAGAGACACAGAGGACAGGGACAGAAACTGACAGAAAAAGCTGAACTACAACAAGGTGAGTCACAAGGTACGCTACAAAAGGGAAGAGAAAGAAAAGAAACTGAAGAGGAGTTTTGAATGAGCACGCACACACACAGTGCCTAATTTACATCTTGTTTGTACTGTGTGAGCATCTAATAATCATCTCAATTGAGATCCACAGCAGAGCACAGACTCCCAGTCAGCTGTCCAGGAATGAAACCTCTGCATGCCTCACACTGAACAACAAAACAATCTCATATGACTGAGAAAAAAAAACAACACGATCACACTAGCTAGCAGCTAGGTTCTGAAATGGACCTGCAGATACTGAGCTGCACAATGTGTGGCTATTCACAGACATTCATTTAGCAGTGGTGTATTTCTGCTGGTTTATTCAGAAAGAACTATGGCTTATAAAGGAAATTTGACACCTGTGTGTGTGCTCCAACAACAAGAGTGTTAGGCCTTTAGAAATCAGAACTGAAAGCAGCAAGTGTCACTGATTCTAGGTTAATATGTGGTTAAAAAGAAAGGGTAGGTTTATTATATAGCCGTTTTATGTATATTCTGCAAAAGTGAGAGAAAACTCATTACTTTCACTTTCAAAATACCAGATATGACCACAGCCAAATACTGTCAACATTTAAGGGTGAAATGTAATCAATTGCATTTCTGCAACTGTTTAGGCCTAACAACAGGCATGAATTTTATTACATATAAGAGTTTATACTCCTTTAAAAAAAGAACAAAAATTGGCCAACAACAGTGGGGGCCTAATTTCTAATCCATGACTTACTCAATTATTATCCATTATTACCATAAACTTCTTTGTATTTTGATTCCATATTACATTAGACTTTTACAATTCAAGAAGTAGCTTGGATGCCACGTGACTATAATAGGAACTGAAAACACAGAGTGATTTGTGGGCATTACATATCTGTCTGTAAATAAGCTGCTTGCCACTACGGTTGATCAGGAAGCACTTAAATATCTAAATTGAGGACTGAATTATCACTGATCCTTCAAATCATGAAATCGAAAAAGAAAATGTTTATCACAAGATAATCATCCTTTCCTACAAATAAGAAAATATCAAATGGTAAAATAATAAGCAGTCAGTGATTCATAACACGGATTAAAGTTCTAGCCCTCCTGGGGTGATGACTGAAGGTCTGAATAATGTGAAGGAAATTGATTAATTTTAAATAAAGGCTATATCAAGTAGGTGTCTCAGAGTAAGTCATTAAATGTTATTAAATTAAACATTGACTTATCTGGTCTGAATTATTAGCAGTGTGTTTTTAAAGGACAATCCACAGTACTACACACTGAGACAGAGATCACCTATTGAGAAAACAGGCTTTTATTTTAGATGCAAGAAGTTTGGTGAAAACAGGTAAGTCACTGGAGACATCAAGTGTGAAATTCCCATCACTGATGCTTTACTGAATCAAGACAAAAACATCTCCATAAAGCTCTACAGAAAGTTTTGGCATTGTGGAAACACTCACTCAATGATCACTCCAAATACTTTTTTCTACTGTACAATACCGGCTACATTTACATCTGTTAAATTGACAGATAAACCTCTAGCTTGAAACAGCCAATCCAGCAGTTGAGACAACAAGCTGAATCAGCAAACAGGACACTTTATTTTCAAGTTGTAGAACAGTGTACGACTTCCCACAGTTACTAATGCAGACATTGCCTAATGCCACCAAAAACACAATATTTCCTCAAAGCTCATTGTTGATGTTTCAAAACTGTAATTTGTGTTGAGTCAACAAAAAGTGAGGAAAACATTTTGCAGTTGTTACTGTGTGTAAATTCTTTACACTTCTGTGTAGCTTTAGCCTCCCCTTTCTTAGCCATGGAATATATTTCCATGCTTTTGACCACACACAGTCTGCTTTCATCTCATCCACAGCAACTGCAAGGAAACACAAATCCACTAGAGTTGAAGCCAGGCCCCCCACCCCCACTCCCCACCATTCAGTCTCCACCAACTCCCAAAATGACAGGTGCATCAGAGGGGCGTTGTTGGGATTTCAGAACATTCAGGGCTCAGTCCAAACTCAATTACAGATAGAGCTATAATAGGAGGGATGCAAGGGGACACAAAGAGAACGTGTGGAATCTCAACAGACACTGCATCAGCCATTAGATAAGACATTTGCTTCTGAGGAGGGCTGTTATTATTGTATATAATTATGGTTCATAAGTTCATAAGATCTGTAGTTATTATGTCTGACTTGAGAGAAGTTGACAAGTGGATGCTGAAATGTCTTTTTTTTCTTTTCAAATGACAAGCTACATTCTTTGGCCTTTTCTATTTATTGATAGAATTGCTTAACATTGTCATCTTTAATAGTGCTAATTTTGCAGAATGACAACGAATAACAAATTATACACTTGTTCCCAAAATTCCTCAGACTGAATAATGATCATCAGAATCATTGTATTGTGGTCTGTTTTTTTAAACAACTGCTTACAAACAGGCATGTCTGGAAAAGTATTGTGTTATGCACCAGCATGTGTACAAAGACCAATGTTAAAAATGCATGTATCAGTACAGTACTGGCATCAGCCCAGATGTGTAGGAAAATAGATCATGCTCATATTGGCTTACAAAAGCATATAGAAAGTATATAAATATTTGCATACACACAAATGTGGGTTATGTGTTTGTGCCACCTGCAATGAGGCTTTACTGTAATACCTGAATTTCAGGAAGTAGAGCAGGAACAAAGAGCTGAGTCAAGTGAAGTGACACTTGGCACATTAAGCTCACTGTTACCATGCATGCTATCCACTGCTGGGAAACATTTAAAATCACAAAGAGACAAGAGCTACTGCTATCAACAATAGTCTTAGACATTAAACTAACAACAGCTAGTTTGCGGCTGTGACTAATTGTGTCTCATTATCAGCAGAAAGTGAGAGAAATATATGATATAGAATATAACTCAGTACAAATGGATTACTTGCTCAACATATCAGTTTGTGTTGCCACTACATGCACTACTCACTGACTGATTGACAGAGCTGTGCAGTGTTAAGCCTGCACGAAGTTCTTGTACAAGATAATGCATTAAGAAAATGTTATTCACATAATTATACAGTTATACCGCTAGTTTGTAAATGTATTATAGCATTGATTTGTGTAATTGTAATTTGTGTTTCTGTGCCTAAGAGTCAAGGGGGTTCATTCAGCATATAAAAACCAAGCTCATTCAGGCAATGCCTCACAGCAGACAATTCTCCACTGCATGCCAGAGGAGAGTTGTATGTCAAAACAATCCCTGCTCGTCCCTCCCTTATCATGTGACAATAACAGAGCAGCAGTTAGTATTAACTCCTACAGTTAGATACACTGTCAAAGCCTAGTTACACAATAAATGGTTTTCATCTTGTCTTGTTATAACAATCCAAAAGAAAACCTCATCAAGTGAGTTAAAGCAGCCTAAACCAAGTTGTAATCATATTGAGCTATCAATGTTCTTATGATGTGATTTCTTCATCTATTCTATTTTAAGTGTGTCTTTATTGCATGCATGTCAAAATGAACTTGTATTTATGTGGTAAGCTCCCATGGTACTAGATAGGAAACAGAATGGTTGATGACGTGATGATCAGCGCACTGTAAAGTATTATTGAACACGTAAATATGCCATAATAACTCACAGTAAACTGTGTACTATTAGAATATACACACACAGTTCACTGTATGTTGAAAACGAATACAGAGCACATCCAGCTGTCATTCCGCACTCAGCTGAAATAAAGATAAAATATAAACCAATATAGAGGAAATATATGTTGCTTAACAATTTACAGTAGTCACAGCTACTCCAGAACGGTAATTCGCTGCTTAACAGGCAGATGTAAATTACTGGTAGCATACATTAATTGGCTTTCTGGTCGCACCGGTGCACCACTTAATCTGGATACAAGCAAACCTGCTACATGTCAACGCAGCCTGTTCAGCCTCGTGGGGCCTCGATACATTTCAAGCACCACAGCTCTTTAATAGATCACTTAACCAACGGTTAATCATTTTAATTTGACAGTAACGTTGGGCGAGTCTAATGAACCTAGCTCTAGTGTTAACTTATAGCCCCTGTTAGCCCTTACCAACCTGCCTAACGTTAGCTAAGATAGCTATTGAGCAGTCATCGATTCAAAGTCCGACAAGAATGTTTAACTACACAGTGACCAATTAGCGTCACTAATTGGTCACTGTTTGCAACTATCCCGTCACCATGAGGCAATTAATACAAACTGCTACTTAAAGGTATTCGCGATAATTTGGTGAATAAATCCGCTGACAGGCCGTCGCTGGAGAGAGCTTTCATGCAGGCCATTAACGTTACTGTGTAGCTAGCTAGCTAACGTCTGCTAGCCATGCTACCCTAGCAGTTGCAACCAAGAAAAATGTAGCTACAATTCTTCATAACTGATGAGACAGCCGCATTGAACTTTGAAGGTAAAGAAAACGTGCACAACAGCTTACCTTTATTCCCACAGTTATATTTAGTCCAGTGGCGGTTGGCACAACATTGCACTTTCCCAATAACATCAGCAGCCAACAGCATCCAGCCGAGCTGTAAACACAAGCCCAACCAACCCGCTGCCACCCACACTGCGCGTGCGCCTGTCAGTGCCCCTGTCGCCTGTGCTGAGGGAGGGGAAGCCTTGGCGTTACCTAATGACATGATGCTCACAGAGCTGTGTTTGGTGTCTTTAGAGGCAAGTCTAAGTCAAGTCCCAAATAAAATGAGATAACTCTGAGTCTCAAGTCTCAACTCTTGTGAAAGCAGGTTCAACTCCAAGTCAAGTCACCACTTAAAAAAATGTGCCTGTCTTCAGAAGAAAGGTTTACCCTAGAAAGCCAAACTGTAAATTGCGATTGGACTGTTTTTAGTTTTCCCCTTTCATTGGTGATTTATTCTTTTCCTCAATGAGATCAAAACTGTCCTACCTGCTACAATATTTTGTCTCAGGCCCACCGAAGCACCACCACCACTTACCTTTATGATGAATTAATTAATGAGATCATGTAACAATTACAATTTTCTTTTTTATTATTTCCTTCCCTTCTTTTTTCTTGAAACATCCCCTTCATACCTACTGCACATTTGAAAAACCATTGCTTCAAGTTAAACAAAGTAAACCAACATAATTCAGTAGTTTGGGCTGTATTTTGGTGGAGATGGCACTCACTTGTTTACAACATATTTTGAGTAGAAAAGTGACGGGGGAGGGCTCCGAATTAATTTGCTTGAATCAGCCATCAAACCAGCAGTCAGTTGTGAGTGAGTTTTGCAGATTTTTAGCACCCCCTTGTGTTTTGTTAACCCTCTTGTTGAGAAGCTGGCTCTTGTTTTCCTGGTTAGATTTAGGATACTACACTATAACAACACTACACTGCAGCATGAGAAGAGAGGTCTCATACAGTGTCTCCCTGACCAGGAAATACAAGAACCCTGAGCAAATGTGAAAGTCTATGAGTGATGCATTCTCTACATAACTAGTGAGATGGTCTTGGTGTCTTTGTAGTAGGTGTCTTTGCCTTTCAAAGGCCCAAGAAAATACTCACTGGTGAATATGAATAATGAAAAGTAAGCCTAAGAATGGGGAAAAAATATGTACTTGTACTCCATGTTTTGAAGAAAGATGGATGTAATACAGTATCTGGATTGTATTTTGAAAAATGTTGCTCCATTAACATAACAGAACCATTAAATACTGTCAGCTCGAGGCCTATGAATTGGTTGTGTTATCTAACATCTCCTGTCATAAAAGGACATTCACAAATGATGACAAGAATCACAAAGCAACATTATTTGTTGTTTGTTTATTGTAGCATGCAATTTCATGTGCTGAAATCTTCCTTTTCATAATTCCATCTCAGTGCAACACAGAAGCAGTACACTGCTCGGCCAAGCTGTCTGTAAGTCAGTGTGATACAGATGAACAAGCCAGAAAATGCACAGACGAATCAGTCAGTCAGTCAAACAATACTCAGACAGTTTCATCAATCATTAACAGCACACAAATCGTTATCGCCATATGTTAGACTTACTCCAGTCCTGCATTACCTTACAGTAAGTAAAAGGGAAACCTTTCACAATGTGATATTTCCAAGGAAATAAATGAAATACGTAACAGTATTATTCAGTATGGGGACGTTTTAGATATGCTGTCTCTTAAGGATTTTATTTTCCTCATTTTGAAACATTACACAACTGCCCCAATGATTTGAACATTTAAATATATCTGATTATCACAGGTTGTATAAATGAGCGTCTATACTATAAGTCCATCTAATGATGGTGCCAGACTGTATACAATAACGGATGTGTACCATCTCTTAATAGTTCATTTACATTTCAATCGAACAATAGATTTGCAAATAAAATGTCTAATACAGACATGAATAGTCAGAAAACATCAGTTCATCATATGTTTCACAATCAACAAACAGGCTTTTCCCCCACAGAATATAGAATAATGAGACGCTTTCTTGTCTAATAAAAAATTTCAACAGTTTCAGCAAATTCAAAACAAAGAAGCAGACTTATAGAATATACCAAGAAGGAAAAATACCACAACAACAACCAAATGTGGTAATAACAATAATAGTCATAATAATAATATAATCTCTATTAAACAAGAATTAACTTTCATGAACAAACAAGTAAAATGCTGCAAGCAAACTTCAGCACTTGACGTGGCCACACAGTGGGCATGTGCAGAACTCTTACAGTGCTGGGTGTGTTGTATCACAACTACAGAATCATCAATACTCCTCCGCCATCACAAGAGGGACTATATCGCATGCATGACGCAGGATGCAGGGAGGATGGGGTGGTGGGGTGAAGAAAAGTTTAGGGGGATGGGGGGGGACTCACTGGCAGAGTACACCCGCTGGCAGTGATGGGGTGGGAATTAGTGCAGTGCAATTAGCCACTACAGCAGTGCTCTATAGACACTTTAAAGGAAACAGGGAGTATCACTTTGACATTAGTTCAATATCACAATACTGTTTTCACATACAGTAGTTGCCAGCCCTTTCCCATGAGAACAGGAATAGCAAAGCCAATATTGATACTGAGAGGCAAAAGAAAACACTGGTAAAGTAAACACTGGCAAACAATATAATCAGCGAAACATTTTAACCCATTTATGCTTTGGGTGAAAGGGCCAGTTATCAGCAAGTGAAATTCAGGTAAATACTTCCACAGAACATTTAAGTGATGAATATAGAAAAATCCAAAGTAACTGAGCAACTTAAGTCTTCCCTGAGCGATTCAGACAGACAAGGATCTAGCCTCCTCTAATGGAACAAATCAGAACTACAAGAGAAGTATTTCACTCCTCACACTTGACTGAGCCTTTCCCTCCTCACATAGTTTACAGTAGAGGAATATGAAAAGCTGTAGGAAAATTGCAGGGATTGATTGTACTGTACTGTACACAACATGGCACTTAACGTTACATGACTTCAAAGGTGAAGTTGTAAACAGATGCAGAGCGACAGTAGGTAGCTGAGCTAATTTCATGACTTGGAGCAGCTATATCCCTGCGCCAGCTCTTGCCTTTTCATCTCAGAAATGAACCCTACAAAACATTGGAGAGTTTTCAAAAGAGCATTATCAGACACACTGAATTGTTCAGTCCACTTCTTTGCTTTGTCTACCCGCTTCTCCCGGCATATGTTAGGTGGAAGATAAGAGAAAAACCCCAGAAAGGTTACCAGTCCACTACTTCATTGTTCATTCAGGTTAATAAAGTTTTAACTGGAAACTCAATAAGCAGTCCTCACAAGTACAGCCACTCTGCCATCCTCTAAAATAGGATTTAATGTATAATCTGAGAGGAAAGACATTGCTCTGAAAAGGTACAGGAGCTTAGGTGAGAGGAAATTAAAGAGGAAGCTTGAAAGATTCAAAGATTAGTCTTCTCATTCTACACAAATCTCATAAGATTTAGAATAGGTGTAAACAAACTCAGAGTCTTCGTGACTTTAAATCCTGGTATCTAAAATGAGTTAATGTTTTCATGTTATTTATTAAAGTCATTAAGACTAAGCCACACATGACAAGATGCCTCATATCTATAAAAGGGAGTGAGGCAAGGCTGGGCTACATGGAAATCACCCATACTGCACAAAATTACAGTGAACTAGACAGCGTACTGAACCAGCAAACACAGAGAAACATTAGACGAGACGGTCAGTTTTGTCTCTGTGATGTAAAATATAGCAAACAAAACAAGAGTAACAAAGATCCTGATACAAAATACCCCGACAAACAACTTCACAGAAGTTAGCAATGCATAAAATAAAACAAACCAAATTTTCTAAAAAAAAAAGTTAAACAAAGATATAGCATGAAGAAACACAAGAAGTGGTGTCCCTCGCTTTTGTAGGCTTCATCTTGAAACATCATGCATGACCTCTGAATATTGTTTACATTGTACGTAAAGGTGACCGGACTGGAGAGCACAGGAAATGCCACGGACTTACAAAAATGTGATTTCCAGTGTTCAGTTTCTGAGATCACGTTTGCGTGAAAGATAACACCTCTGAAGGATGGGAGTCTATCAGTGGGCATGGACAAAAGTCATTGCGGAGCCCAATGTTTAGGTCTATATAACACCAAGGAGAGAAAGGCCACTGTATTGCATGTTTATGTCTACTGTGTGTGAATGTACTGTGTGTGTGAGAGAGCAGTGAGACCGCAGGATTAAATGCCAGAACCTCTACAGGCACACAAAGATGAAACAAAAGTTGAAAAGATTGACTGTGTGTTAATGCAGCTTTTATAGAAATCTACTAAATTAGCTCCATCTGCAGCTGAAAATACAAATTTCTGTTCCAAAAAGAACTGCTCTGTATTCTGTAGTTATGTCGTTAGTTGAGCCACCTAAGGAAATATGTTAAAGGTGGTATAGTATGGGTGAAAAAAAGCATACACACATCTTTGTTTTGTTGTCATCCCTCCTGACCTCCACTGATAATTTGACCTCTAGTAATCAATGATAATTTACAAATGTTTATGACTGTGTCATTGTGTTCTGAGATCTTATGACAGTCGAGGGAATTCAGAGGTCAACATTTACAAGGTCATATGACTAATAAAAGACATGAAAATGAAAATTAATTGCCAGATATTCATAAGGTGGCAAAAATTTCAAAAAGTGTTAAATAATGTCACTGTTTTGTTTAATGTACCTTTGGATAGCTACGTAGCTCTAAACCAGCACCTGCCTTAGAGGAAACAGGCACAAGCTAGAGAGCAATTACATACAGTAAATTATAATTAAAACAAAATGATGATTGACTGTATCAAATTACTTATATTTACTTTCCCAGGTACCCAGCCTCAGTACTGGGAGCAAGACCGAATCTGGTGGGAAATGTTGGGATGTCAGTTCCTGCTGTCAATCCACACTACATATAGAAAAAAAGAAGTAAAGGAAAAATTAACATAGAATCAAAAGATTACTAAAGTAAACTTAAAAAGTGGCATGACTTAAGAAAATTCACTCATTTTACTGTATTGTCACCTACTGTATAGGCTTTTTCTGTCTGACAGACCATGTGAAATGACATGAAAAAAGGCAGAAGTCTGTCTTGTCAGCCAAGGTGAATGACAACAAACTAGATAATGTGTAAACCTCAGGAGCACAATGTCATGTAAAGTGAGTGATCGTGTGGTGAAGATGCTGTGTGATCTCCAGCCTTTCTCCTAAATGTGACCGGGGTTGAAACTGCAAACACAGACAAATTCAGCATCTACTGTAAGGGCAAACTGGCCATGTACCTTACTAGGCATAAACAGTGATATCACAAAATTCTCTGTGGACGCGTACATTGGTGGAAATCACCACTTAAGAGGCAGGAAAATGCGTTTTCACTTGCCCCTTAAGATGTGGTGCAGCACAGACTGTTGATCTGTCAAGTTTTATTTAGGCATATATGAAGGCTGGAATTAAATGGTATTCCCTTTAACCAGGATCTGGTTGCGGGCAAGCGACTCAGTCCTGGCTTGGTGCAGGTCAGTGTCTGACTTTGTGTCCCCTTAGCTTCCATTGAGCAGCATCTCTGTCACGGGCGTTTCAGGATGAGCCCGTGTTGAAGTGTCCCCCAGTCGAGGAGGTCCAGTGCGCAGCACCAGCTTGCCAACGCCCAGACCTCCTGAGACCAACCCCCCAGGAGACAGAGACTTCCTGGGGAAAGAGAGGAAGAAAGGAATGAAAGAGGGGAAGAAAAGAGAGTAAGAAGAACGCATGGACAGGGCTTCTGTACACCGCCAGCTCATCAAGTCGAAGATTACTCAGAGTGAGGGTCCTGTGAAACACTGGTTGCCATGGTAATTCACCTGAAGGCCATCTTTTTCAGCAGGTGAGCATCCATCTTTTCTGTCGATGGACCCTCTGTTTGGGGGTGCTCCTCCACAGGAGAAGAGAGGAGGGGAGAGGAGCAGGGAGGCGGGAGGAGGTGGGAAGCATCCTGAGACTGTGGGACTGCCAGGTCTAAAGACTCCTGAGAGGCAAAGATGATAAAAATTTACACTACAGTAATACACAAGTCTTTCACCCAAAAGGTTCCGACTGAAGTTGGACAAATTCAACGCTTATTCAAAGCTTAAAACATCCCTTCAGAAATAATCAAGCAACATCACAGACACAGTGTCCGTGCGGTTTTACTGTATATGGTCCATCACTCTGGTCTGATTCACATAATCATACCAACCTGAGACTTGATCTCCTGGTGGTCTGAATCCTCCATGTCAAGAGCGCACAGTTCCAGCTCAATGTCCCGATCCGGGTCCGGCTCGCTCTTGGCCCGGTCCCGATCCTGGCTGTAGGCGCCATGACGGGCTTGCAGATCAGACACGATTTTCTCTCCGCTTATTGAAGTTCGACGGGCGTGAAGCTCTGATGCACAAAGCTGCTCACTAAAAGCACAAAAACACATTTATTATCCCCAAAGTATAGTACAACAAAATTGTACACTTCTTGGTATCAATATCCTTGGCATCAGTAGAAAGATGATAATGAAAGTAAAACAAAATCAAATAAAATAGAAGCAACAAATATTACATTGTGTTAATGGCCTGGTAATTGGACACAATACAGCACTGTGTAAAAATAAAAATGGTCACATGTCAGTATATTGGAAAATATTTTGTGCATTAGAGACATCAGTGCAGAGGGCTTTCCTGACTCCTTTTCTTGGCTGCCCAGTGGGTTTTTACCAACCAGCTAGCAGCTCTATTTTTAGTCTGACCACATAAAGGAAGCGACTGCAGCACAATGAGAGAGGAGAGAAGGATGAGAGAGGAAGAGTGAGAGCAAACATGTTAAGAACAATCAGGAATTTACTTCCACCTGTGCCCAGGGGGCTTTAAGCAGAGAGAAATGTAACCAATACTGTGAAATTGCTTTAATCACATTTTGTTATAGCAGGTTTGTGAACTTAAAGATTTGAATCTTGCTGTAAGTACTGAGAAACAGCAAGCTAGCTAAGTGCAACCACAGCAAGGTTTCCTGTTCAGTTCTCACTTCTTTCCATGTGGAGTTTTTAACAACATGTAAGACCAGAAGGAAAAAAAAAAAAAATTAAGGAAAAAAAACTGAAGTGTGTGTGTGTGTGTGAATGTGTTGTACCTCTCTAGGAAACTGGAGTGGCTGGAAGAGTCTGATCCTCTAGAGCTCCATCTGTAGTCGCTGTGATCCAGGTGGGGGTTGTAATCTTTGAGAGAAAAACAAAGAAAATGGTAAATAGAGACAAAAAAAAAATCAAAGCAACACGAATCTTATAATAATATAAATTAAATATACAATATGCATCACATTTTATTAATCTGTATATTAAACACAGTTTATAAAGTGCCTTACAGATAAGTACAGTAAATAGTTAAACAGCTGCATCACAATGAAATGAAATATCCAACTTCAGTTGAAAGACTTCAAAATAAACAAGAAAAAAAGCTGATAAATCCAAATAAAAAACAAAGAACATCACCATTATATAGGACAAAGACTGTGTGCCATAGGTCAACACTGAAAGCTAGACTATAAAAGATGGGTTTGATTCTGACTTGATCTTCTCAGACAGGTTGTTCCAAAGTTTCATGATATAAAAAGGAAAAAGCTTATTTTATGTCACTTCTTTTCTCCTTCCTCTTCTGCCTCCCCCTGTGCCAGCCTTGTTCCATCCTGCACTTCCTGTCTACTTCCTTTGGTCTTTCCCACACCTCTCATACCGCATCCTTACCTTTAAAGTTGATGGGTGTGGTGTTGGCGCTTCCCTGACAGGCCGTGGCTTGGACAGGGTCGGTGGTGTGGTAGACCGTGCGAGATGCCCTGGATATGGCACCCCACTTGGAGATAATGGGCCCCTCACTGAAGGGAATGATCGGGTCCTCGTCTTTCAAGCGCCGGTAGTGATCCAATGAATGCAGCCATCGTTTCCCAACACCACTACTGCTAACGCCACCACCTCCACCTCCGTTACTGTCCAACTCCTGCATGAGAAAAAAATGGACGCTGTTAGAAAGAGAGCCCACACATCAATACAATGCCACAGAGATATTCGAATGAAAACATTTTTTGTCTTTGTCTTTAAATGTGTCTGCTTGTGGGTGTGGGAGGAGTCTCACTGAGTGCTCTGAGCAGGAGTGAGCCGAGGTGTGTGTGAGCGTTTCAGGCTCAAATGGGCTGAGGCAGGGGCCGATGGTACCACAGGACCACGGAGAGTAGTGCGCTAAAGTTTCCTCGCCTCTGAATCTGCACCCCACACACTGGCCTCCACTGCTCTCCACATGCTGAAAGAGAGAGAGACATTTAAAAATGATGTTTTTTGCTTTGCTTGTTCCTGTTGCTAAACCTAGATTAATCTGCCAAGCATTTGTGTTAAAGAGACAGAAAGAGATGTACAGTAGCACTGTTTTGGGAAAGCAGCTGTTTGCACAAAACATGAGGGCACTATAGGATCATTTTCACTCTTAATTGCAGCAATATTATATATGTAATATTCATGACTAAACAATGACAGCTGTGATGGCACACTGGCTCAGCGGTAAGCACTGTCACCTCACATCAAGAAGGTCCTGCCTTTGAAACAGAGACTCTAAATTGCCCGGAGGTGTGAATGTGAGTGTGTATGGTTGTCTGTGGTTGTCTGACTGTGGAGCTCTGTCCAGAGTGTACCCTGCCCCACAGATAATGCATAAAAGGATGGACAATGTCACACAGCATACATAAGGTGTACGTTTTAGGAGGGCTCATACGTATAATATACCAGCCATGGTTGCTCACTAAGTTGAATTTATGCTCTCACTGCCAGTGCTGTCCTTGTGATTTCTTTAATAAGAGCTGAATTTTTTAAGCGGATGTGTTTGCAAAAAAAACATATCTGACGTGCTGTTAAACAAAGCTTTACCCGGCTGAAAGCCTGAGTCACTGCTTGTTAAAGTCTCCCCTCTCACTTTCTCCTTTTTCTCTCTCTCTCTCACACACACACACACACACACCCACACACGCCACAATTGTGCATTGCTATGATATCTTCCTCCACAGTTGCTAGGCAACTATCTCCCACTTAAATAGCATTGGACACAGCCGAAGCGCAAGCTTTTTAAATCCTACATATTTTAAAAATGGCAAAATGCACAAGCAATTTATTGCACTCAGTTTCAGGTGGCTGCAGTGACACTATAAATAAACTGGTCATGGTGGCATTTTAATTATAGCCATACCAACACCCTTAACGATGCGCCGTGTGTTTGTGTGTGCACATATGTTGTCTCTATTATTTGCTTTCTACCTCAGTTCCAAAATCGATGGTGAAGATGGGGGAGGACTGGGAGGGCCTGTTGGCGCTGTGATGGTGGTGATGATGAGCCCACTGTTCCTGCTTCCTTCTGAATAGATCCTCGTAGCCCAGAGGAACACGGCCATAATCCTGACAAGGGAGCGTTGGACAAGACAGGAAAAGTGAGGGAGAGAAAAGAGAACAGATATTAACATAATAATAATAATATATTTAAACATTTTAATTAAAAGTTTAGTGACAATGCCATTAGGAAGCAAACACATTTGACTAAAACCATGAATAGTACCATTCAGAACCAAATCAGACTGCTGGCAAATACATACAAGTACTTTGAGTTTTCAGTTGTATCAGATTTGTAATCAATCATCCTCCATCTTTTCCAAAATATAGCTGCTCTGATTGCATTTCATGTTTGGTCTAGGTCTAGACATAGGGGAAGGCAGAGGAGCCTTTTCTGAAGATGTGGGAGTGGAAACAATAAAAACAACTGTATGATATAATGCTCTCCAATAAAAAATTGTCAAGCTTCTAATGTCCTCTTTGAGCTGCTTATTTAAAAATTATATTTTTTGTGAGTGTAGTTATTAGTGGTTATGTATTAGCTTGCCTTATAATGTAAGGCTGTCTTTCCCACCATATACTGCACATACAGGTGGTGGACACAAAAGGTATAACATTTTCACTGCAGGACTATTTCACTGCATTACATTGCGGTGTGTAGGTGTTGCTATAATAAAATGTTTGTTTTCTCCTGAGATTGTTTTATTGGATCTGGCTCACAAAAGTGTTGCTAATGTTTAGACATATTTAATTTACCTTAAAAAAGAATATTTTATAAAGTGATGTTGTTTAAAAAAGACACACAAACACATTCTAAGGTAATAATATATCATTTTTGGTTATTTGCAATTTTTAGTACTGAGTCACTTGCCCCAAATTAAAAATGCTGTGCCCTGTATAACAAATCTCATAGGTTATGTGGCCACACGCAGCATTATTGGTCAAATATACTGTAGTATTGCAGTAGTCATACCGGTAATGCTATATGATAATATGAGAAGGAGAGAAGTGAGTGAGGGAGGCAGAGACGTATTTGGGTGAGAAGTGGGAGGACTAACAGAGGAGGCTGAAGCTTCATACTGCAGCTCTGTGGCTGGCAGGGACGGTAGAGGTGAGATGATATGTGGGTGTAAAAAGAGAAACCAAAGGAAAGGAAATGTTGCTGAAAAGAATTTTGCAATGAATCTGTTCAATGTAAGACACACCAACAGCAATTAATACAAGTGTTTCCACTGGATATACTGGATGCTACAATACAGATGTTTCATGACATAGAGAGAAAGCAAATTATTTGAATACAACCCTCGGCAGAGAGCATTATTTTTTAATTATTGCATGGCTCAGAATGTATTATCCCTCTTATAGTATGCCCACTTATCAATAATTAAAATACACAGTTTTTTAAAGGCATCACGTTCTTTAAATAGATGCTGTGTGCTTTAAATGTGATACTGCCAACGTTGGAATAAACGTCACTAAAACAAGTGGGAGAATCTGTAACCAAGTAACAGCCAGTTAGTATGGTTTTTGAACGGATATGTGCCTTAAACTAAAACAGTGACGCAGCAGTTACATCAGAGGTGTGTTGTTATCTGAAAATAAATCCCCCCAGCCAATCAGAATTAAGTATTCTCCATGGCCATGCCATAAGATGTGCGTTGTTTCACCTACCCTGTGTAGCCCTGCACGGTGTTCAGCTCCAGAGCAGTAGTTGCTGTCTAGAGAGTTGAATCTCTCCCTGAGTGGAGGCTGGTAGACGGAGGAATGCAGCACCTCTGGAGGCAGTGAGTTACTCCTGGCATCCTCTCTGTGGTACAGCTGTAATGATAGTAATCATCAGCAGCAGCATAAGTTACAGAATGATCAAATTACCATAGTAACATGATAATTAACAGATGGCTGACCTGAGGCCTCCATACTCTCCTGCTGTCATAGAGGGGAGCATAAACACCATGAGCAGGAGCCAGAGGCCCATACTGCGGCTGCCCCGGGTGGGGATGGAAGGCAGGAGGTCCCATCCGATCTCTAGGCGGGTGTGGTGGGTACCCCGAAGAAGAGGAGGAAGGTGGGTGTGACGTTTGAGTTTCACTGGGGTAGGAAGATGGTGGAGGGCCAATCGAGGGCGGCAGGGAGGATTCTGGGACGTTGGAGGATCGAAGGAACCGAGCCATGCAGTGTTTGTGAGGAGGATGAAGAGTAGATGGGTAATAGGAACCTGCTGGAGAAGAGGAGGAAAGAAGAGGGAGGGAGAGAAGAGAAGAGAAGAGAAGAGAAACACATTCATTTGCACTTTTCCAAGACAACAATTAAGTTTTTATTTAATTAAAACTTTTATTTAAAAATGGACTCACAGGTTTGCTGATAATGGGGCGTGTCATATTGTGAGTGGGGCTCCTGATAGTACAGCTCTGACACCTGAGAGGGATGCGGCGCACGCAGCACAAACTGACCATGTTTGGGCATTGGCGCGCCACCATCACCCCGCCCAACTGTTGTCAAGGGAGACGACGCTGAGGAGTGGTTGACTGGAGTCCTGGGAGGAGAGATGGGCTTCCTAATGGACAGAGTGACAACACAAATAGATAGAATGAACACATGAATGTCCCTCAGGCTGAGTTGGAGATAACTGAGGTCAGACCCTCCCAACAGCACATAAATCATTGTGAAGGACTACTTCTCTGTCAAAATCATATGCAAATATCCAGTGTGTGCAAATCCTCACATCAGGTGACTTTTAAATGTAGATTTGACTAGATTAATTCAAATGTAAATGAATGAAAACCATATTTTTGACACACAAATATTCATGTGAAATGCAACTTTTGTTATATCTTACCTAGGTTTGGCACCATGCACACAACTATACATTTATATATTGTTTATTTTGATATTGCTTAATTACTTATTGCAGTGATAATAGTAATATTAGGCTGGTCACTGGGTTAAATGCCAACAACAGAAGATGTACACGCATCAGTGAATAAGTGGATGAAAACTCTTACTGTTCAGTTGACCCCAACGTGTTTCTGTTAGTGCCAGGTAGCCCGTTGGACCCGTTAGCCCCATTGGATCCGTTTGGCACAGCTCTCTTCATTTCCTCCATCATGTCAGCCCCTCTGGAGATGAGTTGGGGGTGGGTCATGCCAGTCACTCCCTCTGTCAGGGTGGCTGTGTTCTCCCCTGTGCCTTTCAGCCCGTGCCCCGCTCCTGCAGACACATCTGTGTGGATGCTGCCCTCCATGGTGAAGGTTTTACCCATAACCCCCGGCGCTAGAGGGAATGCACGGCCCACACTGCTGCTCTTCTTGTTCCTCAGTCTAAATCTGTAAAGACAAGTAGGGGCAACAAGGAAATTCTTAATAAATCTGTTGCAATTGGATACAGTGTGTATGTGTATGCTTGCATGAACATGTGCATCCTTAGCATTGCAATAATATAGTCACAGAGGACCTCTTATAAATCCTCTGGTAAATTAATATATGATTAGATATATTTCATCAAACTTATGATTCTTTTTCATATAAGGATACTTCAGTTAATTTAGTTAAAGTTAGAGGTTCATTTTGCAGTTATAAAACATAGACAAGCAGACTTCTGTTGTATTGTATAAGTCACTTTTTATCTAATTGTAAACAGGGTTCGCACAGTTTTTAAAAAGTAAAATTCAAGCACTTTTCAAGCACTTTCAAGGTACCTAAACCAAACTTTTCCAGACTCTCAAAGCCTTTATCATCCCATCGAAATTGTTACTATAAATGCAATTGCAAAAAATAAAGTTTACAGAATTCCTTGACACCCACAGCAATCAATGTATATTGTCACACTCTTTATTTTACCAGCTGTTCGTATTAATTTTGATTGTATGTTTTGATCATGATTATTAAACGCTTCCTAATTTCCAGAGTAAGGAATAAATAGAGGACTTATCTAGCTATGAATGACGAGTGAAAACAGGAAAAGAGCTTTCCTTTATTATGTTGAAAATCAAGCATTTTTCAAGGAGTATATTCGAATTCAAGCATATTCCTAACCTTGAAAACATAACGGTTACAATTAAGCATTTTCCAAACTTTAAAGACTTTGTACGAACCCTGTGTAAATGCAACGATAAATGATCTGAGTTATTTTCTATCTTGAATACAGTAAAAAGGGAGTGATTCAGAGTGTATGTGAGCGTTCACTCACTTCTCCAGCTCATCCTGTGTGTGTGCAAATGTACAGTTGGTTCCTCGGGGACAGCCTCCCTGCTGACGAAGGTCTCGGCACATGCTGGTCTTGTACTTGTTGTTGGCCTGGGGCTGCAAAATGCACAGATACAATGCACATTAGCTGTAAAATTAAGCTAACGAATGTAAGTCTTAGATCAATCTTATGCAATAAATGCCTTCTGTTCCTCCTAAGCACAAAAGCATTTTATTGCTATCTCAGCACAGAATCATGATTTTTAGTCAATCAGTTGTTAATGTTGTTATAAGTGTAAAGTTCATGTCAAGATGTTAGTTAATGTTTACTCTTAACAGTAACTAATTAACTATATCCATGGTGATTTCATTTTTCCATTTGCAGACTGTTACAGCTCATTACAGTAGATGTTGAAAGGAAAAAGTCTCAAAATGTCACGGCTATGGAGGTCAAACAGATAGCACAGACACAAACAGGTATGGACAGACTACAAATGATAGCTGCTAAACACCATGAAACTAAAAAACATTCTCGATGGAAAACAAATTTAGTGTTTATGGCATGGCCAATTATTAATTTATTCTGAATGTCTTTGATTAGGTGTGTGAGAATCTTGACTCCCTGTTTATTGTTTGACAAGAGCTGATGTTGACACACCGGGCAGCCTCTATTCACTAATATACTGTATGCACTGTTAGAGACCAGTTTGGGCCTTCACAGCCGCATTATCTGCTAATCTGTTAACAGTTATTTTAATGTTGTTGTATCAGCTAAACCATTACCATGCTGCTGTTAGTGGCCAGAGACCATATGATGTCCTTTTAACTATCTTCGATGCCACAGCCAGGAGGAACAAAGTGTGCTACTGGACCCTGAACATCTTATCCTCCAAGTCGATGGCCTTCTGCGGTGCCTGGATGGAGCAGCAGTACAACTTCTCCTCCCAGGATCGTCCTTCTTTACTATTCTGCACTTTTCCACTGGGCAAATATTATGTTTATGATCCCTCACATTTCCTGCAGCCCATTTCTTGCATTGCTCTGTTGGCTATTTAAAATAACAAAACCGTCACAATCTCTTCCTATCCCATCAGTGTACCTGTGGAGTGTCGTGGCTCTTCTTGCTGAAGTTCTGTATGAATTCCACTAGTCCATGAACCACTAGCTTCACAGCCAGCATCACACTTTCCAGCTCCTCCCATGACGGTGCCGGGGCATCTGCACACAGATCAACAACACAGTCTGTTTAGTAGAGGTTCTTATCGCTGCACAAGGTCTCAAAAAGGCTCAGGTAGCGGCAAGCCTCCAAAGAATTTAGCGTGTATCAGAGATCATTGACATTAGATATCCTGATACCATTAAGTCAGAGCAAAATTAATTTTGGCTGAGTTACTTTTTAAGTGAGGACACATGCAATGACTTTCGTCATTATCTCCATTATACAGTATGATGACTAAAAAGGACACCAAAAGATGGGATTCTCTGTATGAATAAAGGATCAAATAAGTCTACAGCTAGCAACTCTACTTAGGCACAACCGGTGCTTTGAGCTAAGTGCTATAATCAGCATGCTGATAACATGTTCACAATACAATCAGGTATGATCTTTCCAATATGCACCATCTCAGTTTAGTGTGTTAGCATGCTAATATTTGCTAATTAGCACTAAACACAAAGCTGAGACTGAAGAGAATGTCATTAATTTTTGTAATAAACCAAAGTACTGGACAAATATACAGACACTTCTGGAGGGGATGAATGAAAAGGGACCATATTTCATGGCAATCCATCCAATAGCTGTTTCACGACAATATAATAACTAAGTTTAACAGAGAAGCACAATACAGAATATATTTTTGAGTGCCATAATATTTTAAAACTCAAACATTGTGCTCTGATTAATAAATGTGGAACACACACAATGAGTCAGTAGTTCTAATCTTCTCTTTTGTGCTCATTGATTTTATTTTGGTATGTGATCTTATCCTTTTTTCTCCACTTTTCAATCTCATTAAGCTTCTGAGAAGCGTTAATCATTCAGACTCATTAGCATTCATTCACATGAACACTCTTAAACAAACTGAAGTACCTGGGTTGTGGTCGATGTTGGCTAGTAGCTCTAGGTGTGGTCTGAGGCTTGTGAGGTTGGCAGGGTCTCCTGTCCGCTGCAGAACGATTGTCAGCTCCTGAACGCTCTTTGCAAACGACTCTGGAGACTGCAACTGGAGCAGAAGATAGAAGAGGAGAGTGAGACTTAAAATAAAAAAAGACTAGATAAACGTATTTATACTTTGCTTCTGTTCTCTGGAGGCTTGTTATAAATGAATGCTGCAACTGATATGGCAAGTGGAATAACAGCCTGTTACAAATGACGAGCACATGAATCATACTGGCACCTTGTCAATAATGGACTGCATATGTGACTTGTGGACCAGGTCTCCGTACAGCAGGGACGACCACTGCTCAGGTGAAATTCGTAGGCCCGCCTCCATGGCGATGTGAACGATCTGAGCGTCATGTTCTCTCCTCAGAGCCTCGTACGTCCGAAACTCTTCCTTCAGCTGCATCAGTGAGGAGTCCTCATCACGCTTAGTCACCTGATAGCGAGGACAGACGATGATGGTGGGAGAGAGAATGAGAAAGAGGGGAGAGACAGGAGAGTGAGCAGAAAGACAGGGAAGAGAAGGAGGGTATGGACAGATTATTATCTTTTGTAAGACTTTTTTGTCCTTGATACAGAACAAATGGAAGAATAATCAGTCAATCTTTCACTTCACCCCAAAATGAAACTTCACTCCCTCTTGTATACACCGTACATGACACTTTAGTAAACGACAAATTCATGGCTGTATTACATTACAGCGTCTCCAGAGACACCTGACTGAGTGGCTAATGAGATAGTGAAATATTCATTTTGGGGTGATTCATTCCTTAAAAATAAAATAGTGTTTTGTTACTAAGTACCAAAAGTCATTCTTGCAATTTTTCAATTAAATGTCACTGAATTTACCGCCCAGTGTGTCCGTATTTGGTGTCTCCAGACTAATAAACTCAAATTCAGATCAGTCAAAGGGATTTCCCCCTGCTCAGAATCTGCCCTATGAGTAATCATCATAAGACACCAACACACACCACCAGCTAATGTATCACTTACAAATCTGCCAAGCTCAACAGTCAAAATTATAACCGAACACAGTCAGATTTCATCATTAGCTGAGCTCTTGCTGCTGTCCGTCCTCTGTCAGGTTTTCTCTCTTGTTCCTGCACTTTCATCTAGCTTTCTCTGTATCTCTGTGCTGCCTGTGTCTGTCCTGTAAGGCGGGGCAATGTGGGGCAAATATAGACTTCTGTTACATGACGAGCAGATAGCTGGCATTTCTGCCCTACCAGCGATGTCTGTCATCAGATAACAGGAACAGAAATACACACACATAAAACATACCCACAGAAGCTCATATCCTTATTACAGATGTGACTTGTAATGTCAGACTGGGTCAAGTCCACATTCCACAGTTGAAAAGGGGTTTTCCGAAGCTCCCTCAGACACTTTGACTAATTTTAAGAAAATCATTGTTTTTGTTTATCTTGATTTGAGAGATATTTTGTTGGGTGGAAAATATTAATAAACTGACAAGAATAACAGTTTTGGAAATACTATAATCTATAACTAATGATATAAAAAATTTATTCATTTGAAGCACTATCTCTGTGGTAAAGGAATATGTGGTGGTGAATGTGGATCTATTTAAAAACCCTTCATTTAATCAGGTCATTTATTATGGTTTGGGTTCTTGGGACAGCAGCAAACTGAGGTCCTTTTGTTCAGTTTGACATAGACTACATTCAAAGATCTGTGGTGTTGTGTGTATGCTCAATCATGTTGCCTGTACCTTGAAGCAGGAGGCCCTGTAGAGAAGCTGCACCACATGGCCTATGCTGGTTTTGGAGGCCTGGGGAAACCGAGCCTCGAGCTTTTGGACTACAAACAAAACCAACACCTTCCTGGACAAAGCTGAGCCGTCCTCCAGAGCCAGTAAAACTAGCTTCAGTCCATCTTCTTGCATAGCTGATGAGGAAATGTTAGAGGGGGATGTAGGGATACAGCAAAGAGGTGGGAAAGATAGCAGGAGAAAGCAATATAGAGATAGTGGAGAGAATCAGACAGCAAACAACCAGACACAGGTGAGCATGCAAACACTGCAAATAATACATATTTTAATTTCCTATTCTGGACAAACAAAATCTAAACAGCAAACAAATCTATTTCTAAGACATAGAGGTTATTAGAACCAGGTGTCCTCAGACTTTTTAATGAACTCAGTCTGTGATCATGATGAGAAACAGTTTCCCAGTCAGAATCTGCCCTATGAGTAATCATCACAGGACACCGGGTACCAGCACCAGCAGTCAGTTTGATGAAGCAGTCCAAAACAGGCAATATAGAAAACGCAAAGGACAACTACTGGACATGAGTCCAGTCAACTGAAAGGCCACCGATTCCTTTGAATTCACACACTAAACAGCTAAAATAACAGGCTTACAGCAATAGCATTGTATATTGACTTAACAGCAACTCAGAAAAAGCCAGTGTTATATACAAAATGGATGTAACAATGTTGAAATACTAGTGTGGTATTTAAATGTCACTTCCTTGTTCTCAAATCTGTGTGACATGGCTCTTACTTGTGCATTTTACAGGTTACAAAGGTTTGCATTAAGTGAACTCTTTTAAATTATACTGCCTCAAAAGGTTCACAATAGCATGCATCACCTTTAAAACATGCTTGCCAGTCTAGTTGGTGATGGTTGTAAGACAAGATGCAAATGCTTAATCCTAATTTTCAAAATGCAAATGCAAGTCTGACTCAGATCTACAAAACAATGACACATGTGACATCTGCCTTAAAAAATCACGTGTCAGATGTCTTACAAATCACATGTATTGCCTTGCCTCAAAGACTGATGTGTTTGAGTCTTGAAGCGTGACGTTCATATCGCTAATATGTGTGTGCTGTATGTCATGCACACCCACCAGGTCCCAGGAACTGGCAGCCCCGCGCCCTCACAGCTGCCCAGAGGTTGGCAGAGAGCTGCTGGGGGTTCTGGTGCTGCAGGATGAGCTCGGTTACTGTTCGTTCCCCCAGCGACCTGCCTGCCCTCACCGCCCGCACACGGCCCTCCTCCTCCACCAGCTGGCAGTTCACCAAGGTCACCAGCTTCCTCTGCATTGGCCGACTGAGCATGCTCGGACTCAGAGTCGCCACACCTATAGAAGGTGACAGCTCTGTGGTAAAACAGTGTATTTGTGGAACTTCGTCACAGTGAGAACATTTACTTAAGTCATTTTTTTATTTAAATCATTTTAACGCAATTTACCTTTAAAAGCAATTAAACAAAGAAACGTCATCCTCTGACCCAAAAACAACAGAGGAACGGCAAACATATGTCTGTTACAACGAGCTATGTTGGTGGATTTAAAGGCCTCTCTCAATGGTTCATGCTTCTTAGGGAACCAGACATGAGGAGGTGTGAATTGTCTAAATGATCTTGTTCAGTAAAAATGACGAATGCTACCACAGTCACCCAGAATTGGCTGAACAAACAAGCGGAACTAGTGGTCAATTTCAGTAAGGTTAATCTTTCTTGTCTGGTTACACAGAAAGCTGAATTTTCCTTCCGTACCATAAAAGTACAGCAGCTTTCTGGCGTCATGATAAGTGTGAAAAGCATGAATGCCAAGTCACACAGGCAGGCAGCTCAACTGCAGCCCCCGCACATTTAGTACCAAGAGCTTCGTTCTCCTTCACAAATGTCCACAGAGCTGAAACTCTAAAATTGCACACACTTATGTGTACACACACACACACACACAAACCTTTTGCTCCGCTGATAGGTTTTAGGTAGAGAGCCAGCTCTTCCACGCACACCCTGCAGACCTCATAGTTCTCAACTTCTGCTGCACTGCTCAGGCTCACCGGCTGCACATCTGGAACCTAAGAGACACACATCATGAGCAAACACAAACACACAAGACACAGACTCACAGAAAGAGGAGTGACATAAACATGTCTCCTTTCCTCCTGACTCACCTGAGCTCCAACCAGCTGCAGCAGGGCACAGTTGACCGGCAGCAGGTCGATATCGGTGCTGATTGGTGTCTGATCAAAGGGGCAGGCCTTGCGGTGCAGTTTGTGTAGGCAGGTCTTACACACCGTGTGGGAGCAGCCCAGACTGATGGGCTGGTGGCCGCTGCTGTCAAACTCATTGTAGCAGATGGGACAGGACAGGAACTCTGTCCACTGGGCTGCCTGCACTGGCATCCTGCCACCACACCACTGAGGGAGGTGTCGCCGAGCTCAGGGGGAATGCATCTCAACAAGCCCCGACAACAGCTCCTGCTCGCCAGTGCCGACGATGACTGTGAGAAACAACACATAAAATTATGCAGTAATTTTGTAGGTCAGCATGTAGCAACATGATGGTAGTGGTGCAATGGCTAGCAATACTGCTAAAGACACACATAGACACAATACTGTAAAAATGCACTGGCACTAGAGCTGAAACTATTTTTTATTACTGATCTGTCTACGGACAAGAGATAATGAAAATTGAAAGGGGATTAGTTTTCTGTTGGTTAACTACTTGATTAATCGACTAATAGTTTCAGCACCAACTGGCACAATAAAGTACTTTAGATAATCCACCAAAAGGCCATAACTCAGCAAATTAAGAATCATTGTAATGTGCATGTAATTACAATAACATAACCTCAACTAAAGCTACAACATAAAAGAAGAGCATTACACTCCAGGATTTGCACTCAATGTGCAACAGTGTGACTGAAAAAAAAATAAAAAATCAGTTCAAAATAATGGAAGGAAAATAGAAGAATGTGAAACCTCCACAATTACAACTTACATTGTAACAATTTTGTTATAGAACTCATTAGAAGTCATTATGTGCATGTGCACTTGTTCGTATATACATTCAACTGCTTGCCATAAAAGATTTGTTGCCTGCCACCATAGCTCTAAAAATCAACAATACTTTTGATGTATTATCAATTCGACAGATACTATGTGACCTACATCCGAAAATATATAGAATTTATACAAATATTTACAGACACTAAGTTGTGAGAACTTTGTGTGCATGGTGTCCAGCAAATAACGGAGCGACATTAAGATTATTATTTTCCGAGCTCTATCAAGTGCAATAAGCTAAGTAAGTACACAGTCAATCTTCAGCCTCTCTTGCCATAAAAGTCACACATTTATTTAATCTGCTGTGTGCAATAAAAGTGTTCTCTCCCTCTCTCTTAAAAGAAGTAGTTGTACAAATTCTCAACACATACTGCATTAAAAGACCTCGCTGTGAACACAATTTGTACAGTAATACATCCAGGTCAACATTTCACTCATCTCATTACAAACATGGATGGGACATTATTTAAACAACATCATAAAAGATTGAAAATGTATTTTGTTAATACAGTTTGGAATCAGCGTAACATTTGTGTTGCCATGCTGAACTCTAATAGCCCCACTGATAACTCTGATACTGCTCTTGATGAGCAAAACAACTTTCTGTAGCTGATTCTATCCTCCTAACAAAACAACAATATATTCATAAAAATAAATTACAGTAAACCAAATATTTGAGTCAGTCAATCAACAGATCAATCAACACAGTAACCTAGGTTGTAAGAGTGCAAAGGGTAAAAGATTATTTAAGAACAGTGTTAAAGACAGTTACCTCTTGGAGAACCCAAAAATAAAGGTCCAAGGTTGAGTACTGAGTACGAATTTGAGAGCGAGATCAGTCACGCAGAATCATCTTGGCTTCCACTTTAAGACAAATCGTCTCTTGTCTAATGAAGGCTGAGCTCATGCTGAATCATAATAACACTGAATGAGCAAATCAGTACGCAGACAACTCATAAACACAGACTGTATCCGCAGGTTGAGACAGATAAAGCTGAATAATACCAGTATCCTGTTTCAGGCAAAGTTTGTAGGCCAAAGTGTTTGTTTATGTCAAATGTTCCCAAACATCTTTTACAACTGACTCTCATTCAGCAAGACTGTACTGACCAGGGCACAATGCTACAGACAAGAAGAAGTTAACGTCATCAGATCTGAAACAACTCCCTTTTCTAACTGACAGCTATAGCCTGTTTAGCCTGCAGCTTTAAAATCCCTTTGCTTATTGGTGAAGAAAAGACTAGAGGTATCATATCACAAGAGTTCTGTGTTGATTCATGCTTTACTTTGATTGTGCACTCTCTTTACTCGAATATTCCCCTTTTTTTCATACCAGGAAATGTTACTCTTCTTATGTAACAGTACAGTACAATAGGATATTTTGTTACTCTTTCTGTGACCTCCTGTATGATATTTGATGCATCATCCCATTAACCAAAAGCAAAATTTTACATAAAACACATGAAAACATAAAAGAAAAAAAAACACCATCCTTCTGACTCCAAGTGTTTTGGACACAGCTGCAGACAGCCAACACCTGTTGCTTTTACATCTGTTCAGACTGCTCACCAAAATAACAGCTGGTACCCTCACAGAGCAGGTGCCATAGAAAACTGAAAGAAAATCTATTCAAATGAGTTTAGAGATACAGTTCAACACCACACATACACACACACACAGAGAGAGAGAGAGAGAGAGAGAGGGAGAGGGAGAGAGAGGGAGAGAGGGAGAGAGAGAGTAAGAATAAAGGAGATTAGACAGGACAAAGCACCTCAGTTAACTGACTATACCAGTTTGAAAACATGCTGCATCCAGTGTGTGATTCTGACAGCCTGTGCAGCCATATATCGACTACATGTGCACAAAACAGGCCTATTTACAAACAAAATGTAAATGTATTTGTCTATGAACACTACAGTGTGTGTCTGTGTCTCATGAAAAAACTACATGTCTGGAAAAATAACGAGCAAAAGTAAAGACTCCCCAACTCTTCTAGGTATTGTCTGAGCTTATAAAACAACGTTTTATGAAAAAATAAACCAAATCTCTTTACAATATGAGCATGCTAGCAGATAAAGTTCAATGAAAGAGAAAGAGGAACTTTACGCACGCGCTGTAGGCTACACCACGTTAAACAACAAATATACCCAGAGCTTCGCCACTAAATGCATTTTAATGTCTACCGTGTCATAAATATGGCGACGTGCAAGTTATAATGCGGTTATACGCACCTTCCAAACTGCCCGCAGCGCGCGGTGCCAGCGTTGCCTCCTTGGCCGCGTGGACACCTCCGCTCTGTGCTCCGCGTCATATTTCCTTCCGCGAGAAGCTCAAATATAACACCGAATACGACTTTTTTAGCCCACAAACTACCGAAGCAGCGTCCGAGGAAGAGTGAGGCGTAACGCTCATGTGGTGAAACAGGTTCAGGGGGAGGTTTGGAGACGAAGAAGGTGAGGAGTTTGATCTTGGCGCGTGAGCCTGGATAAAACTATCTTTCTGTGTGTGTCCGCAGATTAACTCTGGGGACAACTGTTAACCGTGATTCAATGGCTGTAGTCACGTTGACAGCCACCTGTTCCAGCTCTGAGCAACTGCTATATCCTGTTTTTTGCAGAGAGTCCCTGGCAGAACACAAGAAGTCTGGCCTTAGCTCATGCTCTAGCTCTGCCTGTCTCTCTGTGCAGAAATGATTCCTGCAGACTGTAGCTGGATGCAAGTCTGTGCACTGTCAGACTATTAGATTAGCCTATGCATAAGTACCTCACAGCACATGGGGAGACATCATGATGTACACAAGACTTCCATTACTTGCCCGAATGGCTCACCTCACTGCTCATGTATGTTTGCAAGCACATGCACACACACACACACACACACACACACACACACACACACACACACACACACAAAAAGCACCCACAGACATGAATAAGTCTAGTCTTGTGACAGGGAGAAGTGGGCGTGTTGTATGATTACAGGAGACCTCAACTTCCTCATCAGGCACTCCTCTCCCTCACTGATTGTTTTAAAATGAGGAAATCGACCTATGAGCTCTGTTCCTATTCTTTCAGACTTGTTCATGCCTGCAATTCACCTAGAGTGCATAACTAAGTGCTCTGCAGTGTAGGAAAAAGTAGAGGATTTGCCATTTTAAACACACCCAAGCAGAAAGATGCAGCACATTGAGCGTCCACTTTTAAGAGGAAAAATGTCCCTAAAATTGTTGAAAGACGGCTTTGTAGACCTAAGCAGTGATTTGCTGTAGTGGCCTGCCACCCACTCTACTGAGCGGAGGATGAGAAGTACATTGTGTCTTTACGGCCAACAGTTGGCGAGCTGTCATCTGGCTCAGGACAGTGAGTCCTCACTCTGAGTGGGGGAGGGCATCTGGAGTTTCCTTTGGTATGTCTCAGAGAGAGAGAGAGAGACAGAAAGGGAAAGAGTGAGATTGTTTTGAGAGTGTTTTTCAGAACATTGAGGTAAGAAGGTTTTTTCAAAAGGATGACATTTGGCCCATCCTCACTTTTCAAGGGTCTTTATTAGATTTGGTCTTTGGTTTAAGCTTATGATGAGACTTACTATTGGGTTCAGGTTAGGTTAACTTAAAGGTAAAGGTTGATGTTCTCACATTGCCAGATCTTCTCACAATGTTTGAGCTGTGCCAGCGAAAGGTCGGGTAGAAAAAAATCAGGTAGACTCATATAGCTAAGGTAAAAACAGTTGGGCTTTCTTAAAACCCTGTTTTACATCAATCACAGAATTTACCTCTGCTAAGATCACTAGAGCACCTGCAAAATATCATGCCAGGGGGGAAACATCTTTAACATGGCTATAGTGCCTAAAGTTTTTGCCACCGTTTTCTGTCATTAGTATGTAGCTTGTTAGCTTGTTTCCCATAGAAACAGGGACTCTGAAAACAGCAGCGCAACTGAAAGGGAGAGAAGAAGGAAGCAGAATACAGCCGTTGGCCAATGGGAGGCTTATCCACGCGGTACACACCCTCATGTCAGGATTAGGTTATGATTGGAGTAGGAGCTAAGGTTAGGCATGTAGTAATGGTGGGTGGATGTGGTTGTTATGGGTCCTCACACTTAACGTGTTTGTGTGTGTGTTGTTTTTTCTGTGTATCCTTGCAGGCATTAGTTTCTGATTGTGCTATGCCATGACATTTAACTGTCACTTTGCAACTCCAGCTTGAGTATTTCTGTAGGCCCAGTGGAGTGAGTTGGCACAGTTACCTCTATTGTACCTCAGTATCTGTAGAGCGACAGCAGTACCACATTAATCTGTGTATAAAGAAGGTGACAAATGGCTCTGTGTTATGTGGAAAGCAAAGCATTTGGATTTTAAGCCAATTTTAAGACAAACAGTCCTCAATTCATACAAGATTAGAAACTTACTAAGCTGTTATGATGTGTTCTGACAACTATAAGTATGGGGCCTTGTCATGGCCTAGTGGTCTAAGACGCACACCATATACTAACTGCAACTTCCCTGGGACAATTCTGACACAAGGATCTGTGTTGCATGTCATCCCCTCTCTCTCTCCCCATGTTTCCTGCCAGTCTCAACTGTCAAACTTGCCTTTATCAAATAAAGGCAAGAAAATGTTTAAAAAAAATAAAATCTAAAAGTTAGACGTTTGACCAGTTTATAGATCTACAACAACACGTTGCAGCAGTAAGGGACGAGCTGTCTCAGGGTGGTTGAGCAAGCCCCACGTCATCTGATGGATGGACACTCATGTTCATATCACCCCAAAACTTTCCTGCAACACATGCACACACATTCGTCATTCATACACCCAAAAAGAAATAATAAATGTGCGTATGGACACACACAGACACTCATACACCGCCTGAACCTGGACCTAAATCTGAAGTAATATGAGGCCTCCAGGCTCCTTCTCACTGTCACCATGACCCCAGAATTAGAACATTCCATATAGTGTGTGTGTGTGTGTGTGTGTGTGTGTGTGTGTGTGTGTGTGTGTGTGTGTGTGCGTGTGTGTGTGTGCAAGCATGTGACAGTGTCAGAGACACAGATTCATGAAATCACGAGTCACTAAAGAAGTTGTAATCAGCACAAAACAATTAACAGATTCATGATTATATTCTCATTCTGTAATTTAAGACACTGTGATTTACTCATTCTGAGAAATATGTGCAACTTGTGTTCACCCACACTGTTGTTCTCTAAGTAGTTCTCATGGCTCACTTTATCTACTTTCGTAAATGTGCTAATGACATTTAAATTCCTCCCCAATCATGTCTTGCATGCACCACGCAGCCCCCCCCTTACAACGCAAACTAGCCTTCTGGGAACAACGTAGTGGGTAAAGCACAACAAGACTGAAACTTCCCACCCACCATATTGCTGAGAAATAAAACTGAGATACTGTATCATCAGTTTAAAGTCAAGCAAGTTAGGAGAAAATAATTTCAGCCCAAGTGAAACTCTTCACTCGTTGTCCTAAAATACATTTCTGTGTGAAACAAATTAAATCAGATTGTGTTTATATGACCAAAAACTCAAAACTTTCAATTTCGGTGGTTAAGGAGGCAGCATGCTTGTTAATCTTTGGAAAGACTCAACAGACACACAAACTCAGTATACAGTGTTCTGGGAAGTATATGTAACAAAACACTAATGCATTTGCAGTCTGCAATGAAAGAAAATAAAAGCCTAGTGTTGTATGGCGACACTAGGCTATCATGGTGCTAAAGCAGTTACTTTTCCTGTGAAAATGTTTCCCTCCATAATGTATTAGGAGGTTACTACAGTTGTTTCGCCATGTCTGCTCACTTGTTTTTGAGTGTACAGTGGGGGTATGTGGGTCTGTGTTATTATTTATTCATTATGCCTGTCATCACAGTGTGTGGGGGTAGGATGGGAGGCAGGGCATACAGCTCACTAGCTGCTGTATTATACAGCAGACATAGTATAGGCCTGCTTTATTGCTCCTGAGATGTGTCGGCAGTAACAGGAGCAACCAAGACTTATGCAATCTTACTGAACCATCAGAACCATCAGCCTTGGATAATATTGTCAGAATATCAGGTTGCTTCCAGTTGCAAATCAGCAGGTTATAGAATAACCTGCAACATGACAGGCGGCTGCACTCTTAAACTTTATGATGAGAGTGCTGCATTTCAGACTGAAGGTTACGGTAAATAACATGCATCACCTGAACTTGGAAACTGGAGTGCTGTGACTCAGGAGTCACTTTAACAGCAAAAGTGATGTTCCACTATAAATTTCACATAAATGCAAATTCCTATCATCATGCTTGGGAGGTAACGTCAACCAGTCTCCACCACTGCAGTAGCATATCTATAGTTTCATGTTGCTTTCCAGCATGCAATGACTGCCTCAACTCCTTCCAGAAAACACTGTTTTACATTCGCAGCTGCTTGTGAGCTATGGGCCCATCATTTGAATACAACCAGCCTTCTTATAATATCCCATCAGCACCAGTTGCAGAAATTGATGATGAGCTCGTGGCCAAATAGTTCCAGGTCTAATGATATAATTTCTGAAATCTGTAGCTGCTAAACGATCCCTCGTTTTCAGATGAGGAAAACAAAAACAAGAAGTCCTAATGTGACATGAACATGTCAAAGGCTTTGCACACATCAAACAAAATCTCGATTTGAGGAGCACGAGAAAGTAGCGCGCACCTCTGGATAAGTCACTTACCTCACGCACTAGCTACACCGGAGCACCAGAATAAACATATTCACAGACATCCACAAGAAGCGCATCAATATTATGAAAAAAAAATCTTCATCAGTTGCCAAACAGCCGCAGCAGCCAGCCCAGCGAGATAACTCTTGACGCGAGAGCGATATGGCACTGCATTTCAGAGCATTAGAGACAGGTCCCTTGGTCCAGTTTTGATCCTCTGCCCCCCCCCCTTTCCGGCAGTATATGACTGACACGTTCGCTCAGGTACAGTGAGACATACGCTCTCGGCTTGACAAACCGGGGCTGAGAGGAGATGGTGGTATCGCTCCGCCAGTGATGGTGCCTGAACTGCGCCTCAGACTCACCTTCGGGCTGCACAGGCAGAGAGCTGCTGCACCGCTACGCATCAAGCATACGCTGGCTGAGACGCGGTTTCGATAACCCTCCGACTGTTCAACAAAATTGCCTGTGCTTCATTGTCAGGGGAGCGGCGTGGGGCACTATTTTAATGTTGTGAGCAAGGATAAAAAGATGTAAAGGGGCAAGCCGGAACAAGCCGCTTTTCGAGGCGTGGGCTGCCTGATTTTAAAGGAACAGACCGAGAGAGGCAGAGCAGCAGCAGAGGATGCGCTTCGGCAAGTGCGCCTGTCAAGAGGAAGTTCACGCACGTACAAACACACGCAGTCCCCGCTCGTTTTATTGCCGCCCTGCGTTTAGCGAAGTGGAGTAGTGGAAGAAAAAACATGCCTAAACTCAGTTTGCCTTCCCCATTATTTATTGTGTTTACCCTCCCATACCCTAACCCCCCCATAGGCCTATGTGTTTGACTAGCTCCAACTCGTTGGAAAGGCTTGAATAACAGACACATTTATTTTTGAATTAGCCTAACTTTAATTACACTTTAATTATATGTCTGTTAAAGCATTTGATAGTCTTGATAGTCTTTGATACATAGCCTTTTTATGTTAAATATAATCCAGTTACTTTATATGGAGAGAGCCTTTTTATATATCCTACCATACTAGTCAATAAAACACTGGATTATGTTGATGAATGCAGTCTGCTGAGGTTAATCCTATTAGCTGGATAGCTTCATCCTGTACATTATAATGGACTTAGTCTGGCATCTGGTAGGCCTATTTAACAGGCTCACTGGCCATGTGGGCTTTACCACCAGTGTTTATAATGATGTCATACTGTAGTAATAACTCAGACTTTCTCCTCATTGACCTGCTGTACACTACACGAGTGGTGAACCTATAGTCATAATGAGGACACGTGCTTTATGGCATGGTGTGCTATTCCAGCAGCAAGACAGAGGGAGACTGATACTATAGGATAAGGATAAGGATGTTCCTGGTCAGCAACATATAAGATCTGACATTTTTTTGCTATCCATCACTGTTGTAGCAAGCCATTTGTACATGCAACAGGCTGTTGGCTTGAAAAAGTCACTTTAGTTACCACGGAGGCACCTGTCTCCGGTAAAAAGTGGTGCATTTGGTGCTGTAAGGAACTCAGAATGTTACATAATGATTCTGGATAAACATTACTGTAAATTAAACAGTAGTTAAATCAAATATTATATATGTCAATCATTGCAATCTGTCATATACATACTTTAAGTATGTAATATAAACACTATAAACACAACAATTACCACAGCAGTTTTACTTTGTATGTTTTACATTCTAACAACCAATCAAGCTTTTTCCTTTGCTTGTATATAACCACACTGGTGCCATGGCTCTAGGGATGTCAGTCTGTCAATTAGTCATTTACTTTGGTCCAGACTGAAAGACCTCTACTGAAAGACCATTGGATGGATTACCATGACATTTTCAGCAGTCATGGTCTCCAGAGGATGAATCCAACTCCAACTTTGGTGATCTCTAACCTTTCCTTCAGGGCCACCAGCAGGTTGACATTTGTGTTTTTTAGTGAAATGTCTTGACAACTGTTGAATGTATTGCCATGACATTTCCAATTCAAGGTGCCATTCTAGTGCCAATCTAGTTAGAAATCATTAGGTCAAAATGTTCAACTTTTCCAATACTTCGGTTTTTGACATTTCGATCAGCCTCAGCTATATTTTGTGTTTTTGTTAATTAGCAAATGTTAGCATGCTAACATGCTGAACTAAGATGGTGAACATGATAAACATTATACCTACTGAACATCAGCACATTAGCGTCTTCAGTTTGAGCATGTTAGCATGTTGATGTTAACATGTAGCGCACACCCCTGCTAATACAGCCTCACAGAGCCGCTAGCATGGCTGTAGACTCTCAGTCTTGTTTGCTTCTTTGGTTGAGCTGAATAAAACGATTTTAATGTTTTTCGCAGTAGGGTGAATATCCCAATTGGTGAAAGATGATTATTTGTGCTTTTTAAGTTCAGAGAAACATCAAACAAAAGTACATTTCACTGTAATGTGTTAAGCTTTATTTATCAAGCATAGTTCTGCTAAGAGCAATGCCATCTTTTTCAGGAGTAGCCTGCTCTACACTCACACAGTTACACACATTTACACTTGTACAACCGCAGTCTGATCTGTTGGTCACTGAGCGGCTCTACTCAACTCTACTGGAGCAGTTGGGGGTTGGGGGACTTGCTCAAGGGAATTTCAGCCGTGGTTATGAAGGAGGGGCAAGTGTTGCTCTTTCATCTTCATGCTCCTTCTTGACATCTTCAGTCAGTGGACTCCACAGAACAATCATGGTCATGCCCATGCATGTACTTTTTAATATCATAAGACTAACATAAATGCTTTGCTTATGTGTGCAACTGTGTGCGCATGAACCATGTCAAATTAAATATTTTGTCTGGCTAATTCCTTCAGCATTTCACCACACATAAAGAATGGCTTATGTTCACAAATGAGGAAGTTGGTTGACTGTATTGCTCACAACATTACTGTATAATGTGCAAATTGTTCTGAGGAAGGTACAGTATGAAAGTCTATTTTAATGGGTAAATAGATGGATACACTACACATGCTTTGGTATATCTTTGACTATTTTTCTGTGAATTCTCTGTCTTGCTTGGTCACACACACAAACACACATACTCTCACTAATTTCTGTACTGAATACACACTCCGTCATGCATTCATTATTCATCTGCACATGCCCTGAGGAGCGCAACAACTAGTGTTCCATTCACTGAGATGGGTGATGATCACATTTCTGGGCCAAAAGGAGAAAAGAAGGAGAAAAGGAGAGATGTGAAGGGAAAGAATGGAGTGAGCAAGCATGGAAACCCTCTCAGCCATGCGGGAGAACCCACTCACTTATGACATAATGCTCAGCGAACTGCACAACATTTTAGAATGATTTATCTTACAGTATTAAGTCTGTCCAAAAAATGTGCAAACAATTTTATTTCTTTCATCAAGTAACAAGGTTTTCTCCAGAAGTTGTTACCGTAATTACAGCAATGTTCACGTGTTTAGTGTCTTACAACATTTTCTCTCTTGTAGTTTACATAGTTACATATAGCTAATTTTTTTGGTAAAGCAGAATAATCTTTGGTTGTAGAGGCAACAGAGGCATACATTTACAGTAGTTGGCCGTACAATGCAGGAGCACACTCAATGGTGTTGGAAACAATTCCCAACTCAACCCTGTATGATATTGCATTCACTATTATACATGGCAGATGATATACCATAATGAAATGTGTACATTGCATTCTACAGGACCTAATTCAGTGTATTGTACCCACAGAGAGGGAGGAAAATGCTGCAAAGGCACAGAAGGACCCATACTACTTTCCATTAGCCAGATGTTACAGTGCAAATGCAGTACCTCAGAGATTTCCAGTGTGATGACAGACAGTAGCAGAAAGTGTGATAAAAAAAAAAAATTTTTTTCATTGAAATGGCTTATCTTTATAACCCTCAAAGTCAGGTAATGTCTGTCATGTAGCTTATTGTGCTTTCTGACTCCTTATTTGACATGCTCCCAAATTAGTATAGAAACAAACTATTAAACTATTAAGACCAACTGCATTAACTATCCATCCATCCATTATCTATACCGCTTATCCTCAGAGGGTCGCGGGGGGGCTGACATTGGGTGAGAGACGGGGTACACCCTGGACTGGTCGCCAGTCAATCACAGGGCTGACACATAGAGACAGACAAACATTCACACTCACAGTCACACCTATGGGCAATTCATCAATTGACCTGCATGTCTTTGGATGGTGGGAGGAAGCCGGAGTACCCGGAGAGAACCCACGCGGACACAGGGAGAACATGCAGACTCCACACAGAAAGGCCCCAGCTGACCGTCTTTATTTCCAGTCCACAGCCTCCTCAAGCACCTTTTGCAGGCTACGCTTACCATGAATGTCCTTCAGGTGGCGCCTGAGACTTGGCTTGTGTGCAAAGTGCACAGCACAGTAAGCACACTTATGGGGCTTATCCCCTGTGTGCAGATTGAGGTGGTCTTGCAGCGTGGCCTTCTGGGAAAATGTCTTGTGGCACAGTGGGCATCGAAAAGGCTTCACACCAGTGTGGATGCGTATGTGTCGTGTCAGGTTACTCTTCTGAGAAAAGCCTTTCCCACAGACCAAACACAAGTACTGCCTGTGCTCCTTCAGGTGGCCCACATAGCTCTCCAGGTGCTGGAAGACTCTGTCACACCTCCTGCACAGGTATGGCCTCTGGACCAATATGCTGTCTGACTCTTCTGTCTGCTCATCTCCAGAACAATGGCTCTTTGGCAGATGTGCTCCAGAGAGGCAAAATAGATTGGAGTCCATCAGCTCTCCACATTCTTGCAATTGAGCTGCCAGCAAGAACATTTCTTCCTCTTCTCTTTGCTCTTCCCCTGCTTCTTCATCTTGGTTCTGGGAAACATCAACCAGTTCTTTGCGTAGAGCAGAACTTCCTCTGGTTGTGGAGGATATATGATCTTGGACAGCTGTAGGAGGGTGCAGCTTACATCTTAGGGCACCTGTAATGTGATGATCTTGGTAGGATGGCTTGTTTGTGTGAACAGGCTGGATGTATCCACCTTCCTCTGACTCCAGGGTATCAATACAACATGCCGCATCTTCGGATAACTCTATTTTAGCTATAACCACCCTCCTATCATCTCTGACCTCCCTCAGTCCTTGACTGTCCACCTTGGCTCCTTGGCTGACCCCCCCTCCCCCTTCCTCTGTACTTGCTTCCTGGATGCTGGTGCTAGATCGGACTGCATCCCTTTCCTCCTGATTTTTGAGGCTGTCTGGCTGCTGGATTTCTGTCTCCTCCGTGTGTCTCTCCAGTTTCAAGAAAGCCAGCGTGGGACTGAGGTACTGGGAGATGGCCTGGGCACACTTCTCGACCACCTGACTCATCTGGAGCGCGCTGGCTGCAGTCAGGTAGCTCACCAGCTCTCTCAGAGGGACCTACAGTAATAGAAATCCATATAATGGAAACCAAGGAAAACAACTAACAGTACAAAATTCAAACTTCCACATGCACACTTTAAACACACACGTAAGAACAGAACCACAACCTCTGAATAAAGTCGTCTCAGTCATCTTTAACTTTCATATCATGTAACACCCACTCTTTTGATGTTCTTTATTTCTGTTTTGGTATAATGTACCTCTTGATGTTGTTCTTTTAACCTGTCATTCTGACACTCTGTTGCAGTGGTTTCATCTTAATTGAACAGTACAATATGGGGATATGGCCATATTCTGCATATTCTGCATATTCTGCTTTGTTTTAATGTAAAGAGTTCAGAGAAGTAGTAGATTATATTGCACCTCTAAGATCCCGGTGTAGCAGGACAGGAGAAGTCTCTTGCCAACCTCCACACTGGAAACTACACCCACACTCAGCGCAGCCCGGCCTTTGTGGAGCAGGAATTGGTCACGTAGGAAATCTGAGGACGCTGCAAGCACCACTCTGTGACCGTGGAAATGGAGAGGCTGGACAGTGGTGCCTTGCGGACACCCAAGAAGGAGTGTGATATCACAGAAGAGGTGCTCCTCTCTTAGAGCATTCATTTTGCTGAGGATGGAGGCAGCATGGGTGGGGAAACGGAACTGTAGAGTGTCAGAGGAGCTTGACATGATGATCTGTCTGGATTTAAAAGAATATTTGGTGCATAGTTTGTTAGAGTGTGAATACAGAAAAGGTCTTTTCAAATAGGTTGTGGCCCTTTTCTGCTACTTCTAGCTGAACAGTGTGAGTCAATTCTTGAAATTTAAACTGGATTAAAGATTTGGCACTCCTGGTGAAGTTACATAAATGAGGCCTACACTCACTGACACAGCCAAATCACAATTCCCACATCCTGTCAACATTACAAGTAGATGGTTTTGGTCTGTAATTAAGCAATTAAGCTAAATCTATGCACCGCAGTCAGTCAAATACCAGAGAGAACGAATGCACATGGACGTGATGATCCAGCCCCACCTTCCACTGCAGGCTCATCCCGTGATGATGGAGCCAGTGGCTGAGAAAAGCTGTTTTTCTTGGTTGAAAACCATAATTAACTCAGAAAGAAAAGCGAGTCTCTATTTGCCTGAAGCCTGACACTTTAACTACAAAAAAATGGGCGACATATGCAAAAGGAAGAGTTGTATCTTTTAGCAGTGAAGCAACGGTCATCCCGACTTCCTCTGGCTTTCTGCTGAGGATCTTGAATTTAGACAGCAGTGTGTGTTGCGCAGGAGTGCACGAACTGATTAACTCCTTCAGTTCCTTTATTTCACCCATTTTTTTACAAAGGCACCGATGAGTCCTGAGATAATATTGTATGAACGAGTTTTAGCCTACCCAAAGAGAATGTGCAATACACTGATAATGCAATTCAGTAGCTGAAAAAAGTGCAAGTAATAATGTCAAGACTATAATTCCTTCACTCACACAATTAATTTGACTGTTTAAAATGTCCTTTCAATTTATACTTTTTTTAAATTATTTTTCTACTGTGAACTACATTTGCAATGCACTTGAGTGAATTGAATTTAATTGACTGATTGTCTGTTGTTCATGTTTATCTTTATTATTATTTATTTATTATTGTACAATCAATAAGAGTTTTTTTGTAATTGTCTAAGAGACAATCAAAGTATAGGCTTGGATACTCCAGGGCTGATTTTAAAACAATAATTGCCATTGAGCTGATTTCTTAATAAAGTCTTAACAAAAAATATATAACTTATATTGAAGTTTCTGGAGCGCAAAAATCTGCAAAAAATGGCTCTAATTCTGCTATTGATTTTTTCATGATCCTAAAAAAACATGATTGTTTTAACAGTGACCTATTTTTCCAGGTCTTCAAGTCCATCCAGAAAGATGAGTCATGTGATGAGATTAAGTGACTAGTCACACCACCTCCATAATCACATCATTCCATAATCACATTACCGTCTCTGAGAGTGGCTGTCAGTCACTGTCAAAGGGGATGATACAGAGTGTACTGTTTTAATTGTCAGGGTGAAATTTAATGGGAGGAAAAACTCCAAAGAAAAACGATTAGCTTTCATGCTATGCTATGTTATAACTGCACTTTTAGGCTTTTAGACAACAAAGCATAAAATATGACTCCACCAGCTCTATTAATATGCATTCACATTTTGCAAATAGGGTAAAAAAGTGAGGTGTGACAAGGTTATTTTTTTTAATTTTTTTTATTTAGTTTAGCCAAATCTTTTCTTGCAGTAAATCTCCTGCATCCCCTGCATCTTCTGATGCAAATATGGCCTCCTGTCCTCCAATCAATCCATAGTTCCATAGTACTCTCAAACAGATCTGTAGGGATGGCTTTTTTTTCACCTACACACACAAGTTTTACATAATATATTAAAACATTTGTATGATGCTCTTTGAACTTCAGAGACTACAAAATTATTTCTGTACAATCAAAAATAACTAATATCTTTATTGTAATGGGGCAGGTAATAGCTGGACCCAAACACAGACTCAGAGACACAGGGGAATGGATTAAAGGGTTTAACTGAACTACTTGCAAAGTTACAAAGTGAGCCAAGTGAGGCGGGTCTGACTTGGAGCCGGGGGTGGGGGGGTAGCGTAGGAGAGAGTTTGAGAATGAGGGGGAGAGCAGGAGACCAGGAGACCAGAGGTGGCCGAGGGTTCCAGGAATCTGAGACGGAGGAGGTACGTGGCTCAGTACCACTCCTGGTGTCTGCAGAATGACGGTATGGGAAAAGCAGGCAGGCAGGCTGGAGGAGTGGACTGAGTATCTTAAGATCAGGCCGAGCAGTGTGGTGGCAGGCAGGCCGGAGGGTGCGTAGTTGTGCCAACTAAGTACACTGAACAATCTGGCAGTGAGTGGAGGTGAAGCCGGGGTTTAAATCCTGTAGCGTTGATGAGTGGATGAGGAACAGGTGAGTGGCTGATATAGGAGAGGAGGACCAGAGGAGGATCGCCACGCCTACTGCACTAGGGAGGGAGAGAGAGCTCACACACAGACAGGGGGAGAACAAGACAAACAGGAAACAGGGGCAGAGGTAAAACAGAGGAAACATAAGGAAAACTACTTACTGGAGAAAGTCTTTAGGCTGTGCCTACACATTTCTCCCACACCGCCTGGTTTGTGTTCTTGCCATTTAGAGCTCAAACCGAAGCTCTGACATTATCTCACAAAAGCTTTTAGTGCTATAACCACAATGTCATTTATCAGATCTAATACAACTATCAAGGCCAAACCTGGAAGGATCTCTTTGACGATGTCAAGCTGTTCTTTTACTCCTGTTAAGTACAGTAAGAAATACTTAGGGTAGAGTACATGCTTCATTTGGACAACAACATACCGTTTGATATCATAGCTTACACTGCACTGCATTTCTTTTCCTTTCCACATATCACTCCCAGTGCAAGGCTAGAAATGGAATAAAAGCTAAAATTGAGAACAATCACATGAAGTGAGATTTTGCTTTTGAATTAAAGTAAATTCATTATTAGTAAATATTTTTAAATTGCAATATAAAACCTTACAACTGATATTGTATTCATTTATTTATTCATCAATGTTGCAGTGATTTAGCTAACTTTTAAAAGTGACCATTCTTCAGCAGGAAAGAGCCAAGAAGATAAACCCCAGCCAAAGTCATCTAAAGCTTCTGTTGTTTTAAATGAAACCCATGTCCATTTATTGTTTCAGTTCCAGTCAGCTCTCTCTCTTTGAAATGTGTGTATTACAGTGCATTTTGATGAGGTCTTCTTTGAATTTGCAGGACAAAAAGGAACACAACAGTTACTTTACATTTAATGTTTGCCTTGATGCTCAGTTTTACTATTAAGGTAATGTGCACACAATAATTGAAAAAAACACAGCAATGCGGGGCTGAGTTATTGGCAAAACAAAAAGTCAAAATAATAGGAATTCCAAGAATCTTATAGGTTTCCTGGTTTTGCAGTTGTTATTCTTCTGCATTGTAAATACATTGTCTGGTAATAACTCTACAAGTAGTAGTCCTCTGTTGAACTCTCTTGGTGCAAAGCCTAACAATAAATCATTTCCATGGAAAATAGGAGGACAAGTGAGAGTCAGCACCCAGCGCCCTGAGATTTGTGATGCTATTGGCTGGCCTGCACTACCATCCAGGCAGAGTGCCTCAACCCCTGTGCTTAGCAGAACACAGCCATGGAAAGCTGCAAAAGGAAGACTGAGCAACAAACCTCTTAAACAACAAAGTGTACAACTTGATAACAGATTTGCACTGTTGCAGGAGCCTGGATCTCCATCAGATGACCTGCATGACGTCTCATCCTCCCACAGCAGGGTAAGGACTGAACGTAATTCTAAAAGGCCTAAAGGGAAAGCTAACGACAGGGCCTCAAACTCTGATTGTGGATGATTTTGCTGTTAAAGATGTAAAAGGCATGAGCGTTAAGAACACCAAAATACACTGCTTTCCCAAGGACATGGTCTGTCACATGACAGAAAGAATCCCAGATATTCTGGCTGCTCACTCAACTGTGAAAAACATCATAGTACACACAGGGACCAATGACATTGTAAAACAGCAATCAGAGATCCTGAAAAGAGACTTTACTGATCTATGGAACACACTCAGTTCCTTGAAATCTGAGGTGTTCATCAGTGGCCCTCTACCACCAGGAGTTGAGAGATTCAGCAGATTATTGGCTCTGAACACCTGGCTATCAACTGCATGTACCCTCCATTTGGTGAACTTTACTGACAATTTTAACTTTTTCTGGGACCGCAGGCATTTTTTTAGGACAGATGGAATTTGCCTCAACAAGTCAGGAGTAAAGTTGTTCACCTCTAACCTATTTTACTTCCTGTGTCACCCATCTGCCCCCTCTGCTGAGGACAAGAGACAAGAGTGATCAAAACAAGGACAAGACACAACATGTCAGAAACCTTGAAAGGGAGCCACTTCAGCCCCCGCCTGAAGAGAGTTTAAAACCTGAGGGACGTCAGAAACAAAAGAGAGAGTCTCCATTCCACATGCCACCCCCCCTTCTCCCCATCCTCTCTAGGTACCCTCTCCCTCTCCCCCTCCTCTCCCCTCCTGGAATTCACTGACCAAATGAAAGAGCTGGTCACTGCTGGGACCAAACTTACGCCTCGCCCCTTCCCCTGCCCAACTCGCCGTCCACCTCCACCATTGGCTTTAAGTCCCTGGCCAGCTTTGACACATGTGTCTCTGTTAAGACGCCCGCCACCCTCTCCCCCTCCTCGACGGCATATGAATCATCCCCTGTCTCCCCGGCCTGATAAAAGCGTACCATCTCCAGTTAGCTTAAGAGTTAGCTCCTGTTGATATCTGTTGGGTCCAGGCCACAAGGACGATGGCCCTCATGAATGTTCCCAGGATAAGCCAGGACCCAGTGTGCTGCTAGCTTTCCCTATTCCTGTCTTGA